>VXAC01002057.1:110550-228934 GCA_013399225.1 Rhipidura dahli
TTTTGCCTGAGAGACACTATGGGAACTTTTCAGCTCAGCCATGACACACAAGGCTCAATCTTCAGTCTTTTTTTGGAGCAGGTGCATCGTGAGATGCTTCTAGGATCACCATAGGCAATTGGGTGCTGGTGCTAATGCTGAATTCCAGTGTCCAGCAACTCTTGGGACAATCTAATCCTATTTTACTAGTAGAGAGTATTTCTGTCCTCAGGTAGTGTGAGACAAACCAAAAAACTATGATTTAAAGGCTGTGATTCAATTAATTTCTTTCACACACCTGCTTCCTACCGATTACACCCAAATAACATCCTGAACAACACAACAGTTTGGTATTAAAAGGAAATCCTGCTGCATGTTATGAACCCCTCATGTTAGGACTCCAGGAATGTACTCTGATCGACACACCTGCACTTGTAGGTGTGTTGATCAGAGTAGTTCACTTGATGTAGATCACTTGTACCTTTGGGGTCAAATTTAGCAGCAGAAATGAGAAATAAAGCTGTCACATAAAGGGAAAGACAAAGTAAGATGCAAACAGTTTGTGCAGTCTAACCCTGCATCTATGAGGGTCATACAGTTTCATTTGTTAAAATGACCCAATCAGTAATTTGCTGCCTAAAAAATACTTTATATATATATGGAGTCTGGTAATAGGACCACAGCCTTCATTCCTATGCACTCTGAAACTCATCTGAGATACTAGAAGAGATTTTAGAGTATTTTGGAGTACTTTTCTTAGGCAGTTATGCATGCAGACCTGCTCAATATCTGCTCCACCTGTATATCCTCAGTCCCCTGGGGTTTTGTCTTCAGTCTTCTCATAGAAAATGAACTATATTTACCTACACTCTATGCCTGCTTATGTATTGGTTCCTGAGGTTTGCTGAAATGAGTTACACTGGAGATTTGTAAAAGGCAGTATAGGCTAGCAAATAAAGTCCTGGAGTCAATCAAGGAGTCGAACACCTTGAATTGGATTTTTCCTTCTAGATGCTGACATCTTACATCACACATGGCAGCTGACTTACTGCAATCTCCTGCCTTCCAGGAGTAATCACCTCTCTCAGCCATGAGATGATGGGCACTACATAAACCCCTATATTTGGGGTTTTATGTGATCACAGAGGAGGTTGTCTGCATCACAGTGCACTTTATAACCGTCCCTTTTGAAAGACTGAGCCACTGAGGGATGGTGTTGTCTCTACACGGTTCTCTGTTTTTAAGGAAGAAAACGAGCTTTAGTACTCTCCAAAAATCAAATGCATCAACAACAAAAAACTGTTAATGAGGTGATGATCTGGGTTGCCTACCAGGACAAAGAAACCAGTAAAAAGTAAAACCATAATAGGTGATTTTGAATAGCTCTAGCCTAACTAATTAAAAGCTGAGACCCTTCACAAATGCCTTGACATTACACGTCAACACATTCCTTTCTATTCCTTTGTCCTGGATTGTTTTCCAAATGACATATCCTAGTTGTCATAGCTCACTCTGAGGATGATATTGGTAATGTAATAGGCATCCTAGAGCTATTCTCTTCATACTTCTGCTTATAATTATTTACAGAGAAAAAGCTATCATTTTCTGCTCACCAGCTAACTGGCGTTTGAAGACTTGCCAGGAAAAAAAGTGCACAAATGATTGCAGGTATTGTCACACAAAATGAAAACTGACCCCAGCATGAGGGGCAGGTTAGCAGGTCCCAAATTATTTATACATTTTAACAGCCATACATGCCAGAAATTTAATAAACTGGCAGCTGCTGGAAAATTGCATCTTAGAAATGGAATACAGAAAAGTTGTTTACAGATAGTAAAAAGGAAAACAGCAATCCTAGGCTATACTAAATCCTGGGAAATAACTAAATTTAATCCTATTCCTCACAGCTATGTGTTCACCTGGCCTTGCTGACCTCGTCTCAGGATCCATCTCTCTTTTCCAAAGGACTGCAGTCTCTAAGTGATCAGTTTGATGGATCCAGTCTGCTGCTGTTATCTGTCTTCCCTTCCCAACCTTTTCAGCCTTCCACAGAAAAATTCAGCCCTTGAATGTTGTCTGACATGGTTAATACCTTCCCTCTCAACCCACTTCCCTGGCATGCCTGTAATATTCCTGATATTTCAAATATCCCGTGATGTGTCTGTCCTTAACCACATTTCCTGACTTGCTCTGTCGTGCTCCAACTGGTTTAATTTCTTGCTATTGAGGCTGTCACTAGAAGAGTTTTCTCACAAGGGGGGAAAAAAGCCCTAAACAATCTAGTGCCTTTGAATCCAGTCCTCTGGATTTCAGAAAACTGGCCCACCTGTGGATTTTAGTCTCTTTCATAAAATTGTTTTCATCTGAAATATTTTTACCTTCTTTAAGAAAGGGTCTTACCCCAGGATTGTATAGTACCAGCATCCCCAATTTCACACTTTGCTCCTGTGAACAGCAATGGTTTTATCTTTTTCTCTGTCCATATACCCATCCAGAGAGATATATTTTATAAACAGCAAGTAGTTTGGCATATTTAAATAAGCTTTTGGGAGTACTTAGAAAGAAGTAAGCTGATTTATATGGAAAAGAAAAAGATGAGGCCAGTGGTACAGGCTGAATCCTTAAGCTTTGTATGCTTATTTTATTTAGCTAAACCACAAAATGTCTAGAATATTTAAGCACCTCTTGTAAAAAACATGAGTGTAACGTAACTTTAGCTAAGAAGTCAGGAGAAATAAAACTTGCTCTCAGTAGAAAGGATGTTGTTCAAGACAAATTTTCAAGCAATGGGACAGATGGACAAATGTGTAAGTGCCCAATTCTGTCAGGTTTCTTGAACCAAGGAGAACTAATCCTGAAATAATTACACAAGATTTATGTATAGAGAAACCAGAAAAGGGAAGTTAAAAGGAAAAGGCCAAAACTGAAGCAGAAAATGGCTTTACAATCCATACAGATTGTGTGTTTTACCATTGGATTCAGACAGACCTGAAAACATCAAGTCAACCTGAGGACACCCAGATTATCCTGACAAAGCTAAACTGTGTGCCTGGCCAGGAGCTGATAGAGGAATGATAGCAGCCAGTGGGCAGCTACTGATTTAAAGGAAAGCAGTAACAGTTTGTTCAGAGAGCACACGAGGTGCGGAAATGATATTTGACATCGGTTCCGTGTTTTGACTTCACTTATCTTTGCTTTTTTTAGCATCTCCTGTGCTGGCTGTATCATGTCATACTTGCAGAAGGAAATTCAATAAGCACTACCGGTATTAGTGGATATTTGTCCCTCTCTTATGAGAAAACAGACTCTAGTTTAATGGCAGCCCATGCTTTATGATCAACATCTGAAAAAGGGCATTAGCCATTTTGAGTTACTTACTAACATGACTAACTCAATGCAGAATTTTCTGGGTTTTGCCAAGTTTTTTTAAATGCCTCTTTGAGCGTTTAAATGAGCTTCCAGTATTTCCACAGAAATTTCTACATCCCCAGTCTAATTACATGAAAATATTTATTAATAACTTGTGTTTTCATTTCCTTTCGTAAGAATATATAAAAAACCACAAGCAAACAAGGATGACTTCATTTTAAACAAGACTCACTTCAAATACAATTCACATAAGTCTGTACAATTTTCTTGTTTTTTCAGCCAGACTGATCTTTCACATATAGACATGTTGGCATTAAATTTGATTTACCATGTTTGAAAGTCATTGAGTAGTGGATTTACAGGAGTTGGTACTGGGATGTATCTTTTTTCTTGTTGCTCCACTCTGACACAAATGGGATTTGCAGGCATGTTTAACAAGATTAAGTGGTCTTTGTTCAGTTTCTCTCCTTCCGTTCTTTCTGTGCAATTTAGAAGTTAGAATCTGAAAGAAAACCAGGTGACAACAGTAGCATATCCATGCCTGTTTTCCAGCACCAGTAAAAGGGAGAAAACAAACAAAGTGATGATAAGCTCATAAGGGTGGTATCACCATGGTAAATTGTCAGAGTAACTCCTCGATAGGGCACAGAACTAAATTTAGAAGACTACACTGCTTGTGAGTCATTTATCACTGCACAAGGAGCATAGTCTTCTGCTGTGAATACTTCTACTGAGTTTTGCCTGCATGGGGGTGCAGGTTGGTGGCGATCCAATTATTAACAGTTGTACAAGTTATGTCTTGAGTTGTCACAGGTGAGGTGGAGTGAACAACAACCCACAGTGGCTCTGGATATTGGGGTTTACTTAAGAACCTCTGAGATTAAAGCTCTTACTCTGCTGGATCTTCTCACACACTCATCCTCTCCCTCCCCACCAGCACTGTGGTCCCCAGTCTCAGTGTCCCTCTGCACAGAGAGGTGGCTGCTGGCCAGGAAGGACCGGCAGAAAACCCAGTCAGGTGATGCTGTGCCACTGCTCCCAGGCACCAGGTGAGACCAGGTGAGAGGTCTCTGGTCTAGCAGCCAGGGTGCCTGGTTGTCTCCCAGCACTTGTTACCAGGCAGTGATCTGATCTCCAGGGTCTTCTGCAAGTTCCAGGATCTTTTCTCCAGTCGTGATCTTCACTGCCCTCTTTTCAGCCCCCAGATTTCCCCATCTGAACAGTCAGTGTGCAGAAGGAAGCTCACGAGCAGCTCCTAATTGGTGGCTCTGTCTCACATCTTGTTATTAATTGGTGGAATCAGGACATGCCACAGTTATTTAGTCCCAGTGCTATCAAAATTTACAGACAGCCCATACCATTTGCAGCTAGCAGGCTGCATACTCATAGCTTGTGCTTGCTTTTGAGTTCAAAAGTTCACTTTTGGATAGTCACCCACTCACCCACAGACATGCAATTATGTTCTGCCTGTCAATGTTCACAGTCTAAATTATCTTCACCTACAATAGTTATTTAAAAAAAAAAGAAGCAGCTAAATCTTGATGGAAAAATAATTAGATCTTTTCTCAAAATAAAACATCTCTGTGACTCTGGTGCATCCATGGCAGTGATAGCTATTAGGACTGCTGCCTTAGTGGGTGCAAAGTCATGCAGTAAAGTTAGCTTGTTACTGTTGCAGTGCAAAGACTCTGAAATAGAAAACAGGCTGCTTTTTTTTTTTTTTTTTTTTCTCCTACCACACTATACACTAGCCTAAAACAAATTTCAAATTTTTGTGTTTAGGTTTAGATAAAATCAATTGTAATTTCAGGTAGCATTTAGAAGTTGTACTTTCTGCTGAAATTTGTTATAATAGAACACAGGTCAGGCTTTTCTAACAGATTTCCAGGGACCATGGCTATCTTATATGACCTTTGGAAGAGGACCTGTGTAGTACATTGCCTTTCTGGAAAGGCTAGAAGAACTGAACTCATGCTCAAGTGGGAAAGAACTGGAAAGGGATGTGCCTTTTATATTAACCTTTTTTAAAAAATACCCTTCCTGTGGGAGATCCAGAGAAAAAAGAAAGAGGTGATGCTACTTCCTGAAAATGCACAGAGTGTGCAAAGTGGCAGGGTAGATATCAGCAGGGAGACCACTGCCTTAGGTGCACATCAAATGCACAAAGAAAGTTCACATCTATCTCATACACAGCCAGCAAAGAGTTCAAAAGTGGCCAGTATATCTATTCCATTGTATTTTACCTTTGGGTGTTTAAATATTGTGAAAATAAATGTGCCTTTACAACAGATATTTTTTCAAAAACTCCTACATTTAGTCACTATTTCAGTACTGCCTATATAAAATGATAGAATGAGATTAAAGGAGCTAGATTGTGCTCTTAGCTCTGCAAGCATAAATCTGGAATAGCTCTACTGAGGTTTGTGGAATTATTTCTGATTTACTGTAGTATAGCTGTGAGACAAATTGGCCTAAGGAGTATAGCTGTCTAATATTTTCTTCTATATGCTGCTTTATTACTTTGCACACAGAGAAGTAGACAACCTTCTGTTATAGGGTGATTCAGTAGTTCCCCAAGACACTGTCACACCATTATAACCACACAGCCAGCCAGATGCATCAAGCTGACAGCTAAACAGACTCTTCTTTCAATTCCTTGCTGTCAGTTGACACCCAGTGATTTACATCTGGAAATGATCATAAAGAAAATTATTTTGTGGCAGCCCAGCATTTGGATGATATCTTCACTGATGTAAACCTACTATGTTTTGAAGCAGAAATTTAAAATTTGTCAAGACAGTAGTCCCTGCATTCAAAATGTCTGTTATTCCAGCAGAAATTACTTTAATTTGTTATTACCTTGAAAAAGGAGGAAAATAAAAACAATTGGAAATTGCCAGGCATATCTCAGATGTCATGGAGCTGTGCAGATAAACATTTCAAAAACAATAGGTCCAACCACAGTGGAGATCTAGTAGAGTGTCTGTTTGCTGCAGAGTCTTGTAGCAAAGACCTCGAGAATTGAAGCCACAGTTCTGTGGGAAGCAGACAACATCTGTGCTCTGAGTACTGCTGAGATTCCTGCTGTCTACAGAGAGGCATGGGGAGAGGAAGGATCAGCAATTAAAACAAGGCTTTGAGGTTCCTTTGCCCTACTGCTGTAAAGACGTACAGGGCTCAAATCCTCTAAGGAAAGAATTTGGCTTAGAGAAGTCAGGTAGTAGAGATTGTAGGGGTGAGAGCTTCAGCTTCTTCAGAAGGGATGAGAGCTGGACCAGGAAGCTGGGGTAGGAGACAATGGTGTGGTTGTTGAGGGAAGAGTGAAGGTGAAAGAAGGGTTTGTGGAAGGGTAAGGAAAACAAAGCTGAGACACAAGCTGGAGAGATCTCACACTGACTTTACAATGATACAAAGGCTCTTTTAGCAAAGTGTTTGTTTTCAAGTTCTGGCTGCTGCTTATGTAACCTAAATTCAATTCCCCTCTGACTTCTTTTGAGATGTAACTGCAACTTGTTTCCATAGTGTTCTACATCCATATGCTGTGTACAGTTTATTACTGAGGTTTATGACATTTCATTTATAAAATCACTGGTTGATTAGCATTGCTAATGCAGTAGTGAAAATCAAAACAGTCTCACTGGTTTATGGGACTCGATTTGCTTGCCCTCCTGGGTCTCACTCAGGCAAACTCACTGAAGCTAAAAAAAATTTTCTAATTAACAACCAACCACTCTGGACAAGATCTGTGCATCCTCTTTCACAATGTCTTTTTTGATGCCCTGAATTTACCAGCACTTCAGAACACATGGCTGGGAAATGCTGCTTGCTCTGTGCTCCCAAGAGCCTGATGTAAAAGCCTTCTCACTACACACAATTTAGCATATATGGAACTTCTCACTGAAACTGAGTAAAAGGGTGGATCTGGGAAGGCACACAGCCATGTACAGAAGCAGGTCTAGTTGTAATACTGTCTACAAATCTTATATTTGAAAAAATGGAAGCACTCGAGCACAGTGAAATTGTAAGTTCATGTGAAAAAAAACAAGATTCAAAGGAGAAGGAAGAGTTGCTTGCCCCAAACCCATGGAATATTGCTGCTTTGGCAACATCCCAGGATGAACGAGTCAAAGTTTGTAGGGAGAAAATAGGTTCTTAAAAGTGGAAAACCAGACAGGCTTTAAGACATGTAAGCCCTTATTTAAATATGACATGGAAACAGAAAACTTTAAACACAAGCTGAGAACAAGTACTCTGAACAAAATGATAAACTTTTATAGAATGATGTGATAAAGTAGTTGTAGCCAATGTGAAGAAGAGAAAATGTTAATTTATTACTTGTCAAAAATGGTTGTATGTGAGAAATGGAATGTGAGAAAAATAGATTGGGTTTCTACAAAAGCTATGATTTCTAATATTTAGTAATTTTAGTTCTCAAGACCATCTTTTGGAGGCACTTTGTAAACAGGAGAGATGTCTCTCTTGGTGATGAGAGCAGGGAGGTTGGTACCAAAGGACCCATATGATGAGAAATGTTTTCCTCCTGGTTAACTGGGTTGTTTGATCCTTGATCTGTTGTCTGTGTGTGATCCTTTGGATGTGCAGTGGCATCTTAATTTCAGCTGTATGGTTTACATGGGGACATCTGGCACTGGCTCTGCCTGCAAGTAGAGGAGCTACAGGTTTTCATGGTACTATTACAAGATCATTAATTCTAAGATGTGGTAGTATAGTGGCAAGTTCTTTGCTGGTTTATTCATGCTGGTCATAAGGAGAAGCTTGTCCTAATGATTTTAGGCAGGTGGCAGATATGTCTGAAGGGTTTTTTCCTATAAAAATTCATAAACGACATTATCCACTTCCAGCAGGCATACCTTCCTCACACCCTTTGGGTGCAAGGGCTGGACAAGCATTTCCCACATCACTTCCTTCTTTCTTTCTTTCTTTCTTTCTTTCTTTCTTTCTTTCTTTCTTTCTTTCTTTCTTTCTTTCTTTCTTTCTTTCTTTCCATTTCTTTCTTTTCTTTTCTTTTCTTTTCTTTTCTTTTCTTTTCTTTTCTTTTCTTTTCTTTTCTTTTCTTTTCTTTTCTTTTCTTTTCTTTTCTTCTTTTTCTTTAGAGTCAGAGAGGAACCAAGTGTTGAGTACAGCTGTGCCCAGTTGTCTTTTAGGTAAGTCACTCCAAAAGACAGCACTGCCTTGAAGCTGTCCTTCCCTAAGTTGTTTGTACCACAGCTGTTCTGTTCCATGCAGCTGAGCTGTTGAGATAAAGAGCAGAAGACATACCTCATGCTTGTTTTTTCAAAACTGCACTGAATTACAGTTCTGCTGGAAAACCTAACACTGCATTGGTCTAACAAATAAAATACAATTCCCCTCCCCACCCCGAGGAATAAGCTAAGCAAAAATAAGATGGTACAGCACAAGAAAACATTCAAGAAGCATACAGTTGAGTACTGCTTAAAATTCAGGGTCATGTTCTGTCCTCAGGTATACCAGATCACAAAGCTTGTGGAAGTCATAATAGAAATATGTATTTATCTCAGGCCATAAATTTGCATGTTTGGACATATTTATTTTTCCTGCAGCCTGACTGTCTGCCCCTTTGAACTCCTATGTAAATTCCAGATCTGCCCTGCTGCTATTTGCCAGTACAGAAGTACATGAAATTGGGAAGACAACTAGTTTAAATTTTTTCTTTTCAGGAAAATCCTCTGTAAGTCTAAGGCAAGTCAGCCACTGGGTCAGTTCTTGCATGCCTGTTTGGAACCATGAAACAGAAAAAAAATTGATTGGAGAGCTCTCTTGTCTAACAGGCAGGGGATATAACTAACTTATAAGGATATCAGGTAAAGTACTTAGACAACTTACAGGTCAACTCCCATTTTTATAACTGGCTTCTGAGTCTGAATGTCAGCAGCATGAAGTAATTCCAGTGTTTCTCCTTGTATGTGATTGTAAGTTTGGAACTAACCTAAAGCTACAAAAGGTGGTATCTGGAGCAGCACCAGAGACTGCCTGTGTCACCTTCCTCCAAACCCCTTTCCCAAACTATGCCTGATGAACAATGATAGTGTTGAATCAGCACAGTGAAAGAATTGCATGAAAGTAAGAAGAAAAATTGAAGATTCCTTTATAGAAGTCATGGACATTCATAAACATCAGGAACAGACAGAGGATATGTGGGAATCAATTTAGCAGAAGTTTCATTTTCATCTGCTTGTAGGTGTTTTTGGACTGTAGGAGGAATATGTAATAATGGTTTTATAATCACAAGAACTTCGGCTGCAGGATGACATACTGATAGAGTAATTTGTTTCTGGTTTTACTCAGATTATTCACTAGTGTAAGCAGTATGTTGGCACAAAAAATGAAAATAGAAAGCACATTTTTCCCATTTTTAGTCAAGGATAACGAAATGTATACAATGTTAATAATAGCTTCACAGTGTGCGTGGCTCTTAAAATAGTTACTATTCCTGTCTCACTCACACAACTACATTTGCACATTTATGTACAGGGCTTAATTGACAGAAGAGTAGCAATTCTTATAGGAACCATTTTTATAGGACATCTAATTTTTAGAATAATTTTTGAAAAGAGATAGCACTGGAAAGACTACTGTATACTGAAAAATGAGATGTGATGCAATGATTGTTTATCATTCCTTAGCCATTTTAGCTTAAAGGTATGCTTGCTAAAATACAAAAAAACCCCAAAATCTAAACTGAGTTTTATAGACCTCAGAAAGAAGAAATTATTATAGTTTGGCCTTCTCCTACAACAAAAAAATCAAAACAGAAACGTAGCTGATCTTGAGGGATTTTATTAAATCAAAGACCAGAATGTGATTTTTTGAAGATAATCAATGATAAGACTGCCAAAGACACACAATGCAAGTAGACTTCAGCCAGCTGTAACTGAGGAGGATTCATCCTCATCTTGTAGGGCTTGTGTTTGATGTTGGAACAAATAGCCCTGCCAAAATGTTCAGTATCTGCTCCGTAGGTTTGTGGGACCAGCCCTGGAAAATTTTTAATGAACTGTAAAAAACCAGTTACTGCCTGACTTCTAGTTTTATGCCCATCAATGTAAAAGACAAAGATGTGTTGCAAGACATGTTCCAAGGGTCAAAGACCATGGGAAGCTGCAGCTGACTCATTTGCAAGCAGGCAGCGTGATGAGGGTCAGAAAGCAATGACATAGGGAAGGGGTGAAAATACCAGGGGTTTGATAAAATATCAGATGCACAGAGATGTTGCTTTGATATTTTGAAAGATATGTAATTTAGAGCTGTGCTGTTTGAAAAACTAAGCAAAACCCTTATTGTCTTACATTTCCTCGAGGGCTAAAATTCCAGTGGTGAACAAATTCCTTCTCTTGCTTGTCGGCCTGGACATTTGTAGGCAAACTCAGAAAGGGCAGAACATGATGTATATTCTTGGGGGTTGTGGGGATGTGAGGAATGATTTGGTTGGCAGAGAGGCTGTTTCCAGAGCATTGGTCTGCAAGAAAGAGTAAGTAGATATAGTGTGTGTCACTGTGTTTTCTAGAGATGCAGGTTTTGGAATGGACAAGGGATGGGAAATCATATTAAACACTCTCTGCATGCCCTGAATCAATTATCTTTTTGGATATATTGTCATCTCTTTGAGCTCTAACCCTTTGAGAAAGGGTTAGTCTGGAACATCATTCTTTCAGTTGGAATTTTATGCTCCTTCCACCAAAAGTGAGTCACTTTTTCCTAGCAAACAGGCAATGACATTTGTTGATAAGAATGTCATACAGTGCATATAGAATAAGAGACATTGCAAATGAAATTATGTCAAGCAGAGATCTCATCAGAACCACAAAGTCTTAAAAGGTAGGTGAGCCTAAAAGGGTCCTTTGTAGCTGAAAGAGAGGTACAGGCAAACATTTTGGAAAAAAGAACTTGTCTTACTCAGCTGACTTAATATCTGGGTCACCCTCTGAAGGTGCCTCTACTGACTCCATAAAGATCCCAGGAAGACTCCTAAATTAGGTCCCTGAACTGCCTAAATGTCTGTATTATGATCAACTGAACCATCTCTGTGACTTCGGGTAACTTTGCACCTGTTTCTAGTACAGAGTTTTTGTTTATCCTCATACATATGATAATAACTTCCTAAGTAGAACTTCAGAAACACTTTTTGAGGATTCATATTCTCTGCATCCTCTGCTTAGTTCAGAAAATTTGGAGATAGCTTTCTTTGGCCTTTTCTTTTACTTAGGGAAATGATATTAGCTTTTGATAAAATCAAAATATCTTGGTCATCCTCTATCAATCACCCTAAGTTTCTTAATGAAGAAATTGGTTTTGTTGTTATGGCAGCTGGCCACAGGCTGAGAATAATTCAGAGGCATTTCAGAGATTTCTGACTAACTGCATGCAGTGACACCATTTTTAGATTACTTTTTATTTTCCCCTGGTCTTCCCAACTTCTTCTGGTATTTGGAAATTATTTTCTATTTTTGTAACTCACTGGACATTAAATCTCATTGCACATCTTCTAAGTCAATCAAGGAACATTATGGTTCTGCACAAAAATATAAATAACACAATCCACCCACAAGCATTTCTTTATGCAAAGTATGTCCTTCCTTACCTAGTGACTTGATGGCTAGTAAAAATTTGTAATATTTATTTATGACAAATTGAATAAGGCTCAACGACAAAAAGGTAGAAAGGTCAAACAAAAACATAATGTTTCATTTTAATAAGAGTCTCATCCTTAACTGAAGTTGAAATTCTGACCACAATTTACTTGTCTTATTTTCTTGCTTCAATTGGCAATGGTGACTATAATTTTGTTTTCCACAGTCAAAATTCTCAAACATAGTAATTATTTGGGGGTATGGGCTTTTTATATCTTGCACATTCCTCATCATTATGTAAAGATTCAGCCTTTAAAACTTATGGCAGCACACAGTTTTTTCCCAAAAAGTGTGGTATGATTATCTAGTTATAGTATTTAATGTTCTTTTGTTCCTACCTCAGCTAGAGTCATTGTTTTTAATATGAAGTGATAGTGTGACAATATAATTTAACATAGTAATTCTGCTTTCTTTAGGGCTGAAAGAATATGGTCCTTTGTTTGTTATAAACAATTACATTGCAAGTTCATAATATTCAGTTTCAAGTAAGAGTAATTTACAGAAAGATATAATGTAGAAGCATGAGTAATCACACCCATACTTCATGTGAACACTTGAAGTGACACTGATTGAAGTGGCATTCTATATCCCATCTTCCCTAAATAGAATGAAACAAGCTACATTTCACTCTGATTCATTGGGGTTTGGGGACTTGGATACCTATCTCAAACTCACACAGCTTGCCAAGGTTGTCATCATGATGCTTAATAGGGGGAATTCAATACTTTGGTTAACTAAATCTCTCTTACATGCTTGTCTCTTTCTATTGACCATAAATAAAGCATTGAACTGCTACCTTCCTATGTGGGAATCTCAGCTGTGCACCTAAATTTGGATTGACTAAAACATGTAGAGAATGTGTCTTTTTCCTTTAAGCTATTTTGCATTGTACGAAGTAAATATTCTAGGTTAAATAATGCCCTGAAAATACAGAAAAAATTTATTTCTAGGGAAAAAAGGCAAAAGCTTATCAGAGGAAATATTATCAGTATGGAAACTATGCAAAATAACTTCAAAAAAACTTATACTAAAATGGAGACTACTTGCCATCCACTTCTGAGTTTGTAGGTCAAAGAATGAAAGGACACATTTTAAGTGCAATCTGTCTTCAGTAGCTTAAATTGGGAATGATGTCTATTTAAAGACATTAGCAGATTGGACTCTATTATAGAATAGTAGAATTGTAAAGGTCTCTTAGGCCATTTTTTTCATGAAGCAGCAAGAAAGTTGGATCTTTGTAAAGCCTAGATGGCAGTCTAGACTCATAAGATGGTTTTGACACAGGGGTCCTGGTTTTCAGCAGGATTGACACAGATGGGAATTTCCCTAATTTTCTGTTTGATTAAGGTTTTCCACATCACATTTGCTGCCATTTCTCCCAACTCTTTCAACTTTCTTTCCTTGTCATTTTCCAGAAAATTATTCTCTAGATCCCTTGAAAGGAGTGGGGCATAATGTAGGCAGCACTGTACACAACACAATCTCACCAAATGCTTTCTTTAAATATATTCAGTTTGTGGTATCCTTTATGTGACAGAGCATCCCTCAACATTGGGGACAGGCAGGGATTTAGTGCAGAAGTTTCTCCTTGGCCCTTTAATTACACAGAGTGAATGTACTCCATGAGTTTAACCCCAGAGTGTGAGTTCTTCTCTAGGTACATGGCTGCTTTTAGTGAAGTCAGTACAACACTGACATACAGCAAGGCTTACAGCCATCATTCTGATATCTTGTAAGTAAGCATAAATCAGATTGAAATCCAGTTTCCCATTGCCTGGTGATCATTACCAGGGTAACGAAAAAAATCCCCAAAAGAAGAATTATTAGAAATCTGCCCTCTGCAAAGCTATTCAAAGGGTTCAGTTATTTGAGAAAAGTTGCCTGGATAAAAATAGATTCCTCATTGATAGTCAGATCATTGAGGCTCCATAAAAGGACATGCTTTTGAAAAAGTTCCTGCTAACTGGCTTTGTTTGGCATCTGAGTGAATTGTGGGAGCCCTGAAGCTACCAGCAGCTTCCTGCCTGCCACTCCTGGAAATCCTTTAGATATTGCAAGCAATAAACTCTACCCAGTGGGAAGCTGCAGAGTAATGTTTTACATTGATTACATGCTAACAGCAGGGAGAAGCTTGATGTGGACTTTCAGAAGTCAAATATATGAGCTGAATACCTTTTTCTTATAACAAATAACTTATCAAATCTAGGACACTACACTATCCTTTCAGATAAAGAGGGCTTAAAATTACATCCACACTCCCCTTAAGCCAGTGACAGTGGTGTGCCTCTGAAAAGCATGAAATGATTCCTGATTCTCCAGTAAGTAAAATTGTATCCATTAAAGCTAACCGAGAAAAAAAAAAAAAAGAGCAATGGGATTTGTATTTAAAATTTCATATGTTTGCCAGACAGTAAAACTAACTTATTTTTTTATATCATCTTGTTGAGCCAAATAATTGTCATACATATATTTTAAAATATATATTTTATAAAGTTATTTTAAAAATCCCAAATCCATGGAAACAAAATAAACACAGGTAAGCCAAGGTGAATTTATTACACACTCGACAAGGAAAAAAGGTGAATTGAATTCTGATTGAAAAGTGTGGTGACAGTCTAAATCTTCCTATAGCTGCGGGTAATGTCACAAGAGGAGATGTTCTTGCTCCATAGGGAATAGAAAGTTTCACAGGGAATTAATAATATTAGGTTATATTAATATGAATGAAAAGCTCAAGTTTTGGTAACTAATAATACTTAGTATTTTTAAGAATCAATGTGCATAAACTTGATATTGAGGCAGTGACTTAATGTTTATATGTGGGTTTCATTTTCGCTCATATCGTTCATTACCTTTTATTGCATTTAGTAACAGTAATGGTTTCTGAGCTGCATTTCTGTGTGGAAATCTCCTAGTGGACCCTTTTGTGAGTTTGGCAGGTTTTGGGCTTTTTTTTCCAAGTTTCTGGTGTGCTTTTCATTGGTGCTCTTTTATAGCCTTCTCTCTGCTTTGGACACTGCGTGCCTTTCCATTGCTTTTCCATTTAAAAGTTCTAGCTCCAATGCTTCTGCCAAGTCCCTTAGAAGGGAAGGGTCTGGGTTTAATTTTCCTGAGAAACAAATCATCTTGAGCCCTGGCAAAACCCTCCAAAACTAAGATATGGGGGAGGCTGCAGTGTTCCCACTGCTACAGGAACTACCTTTGATGGATGTTTAAGGATTGGCTGCCCTTAGGAGCTATTCTTACATACAAGCATCAAGTGCAAGAGACAGAAAATATTTGAAAAGAAAGAATAAGCTATTGAAAACTACTACAACAATGCTTCATAAGATCTGAGGAGTACTCTCTTTAGTCCTCATTTAATGCTGCATTGCTAACAAAATTAAGTGTGAAGTCAGCTGCTCCCCTCCTCCACTTCATGTCACTGTGGGCTGCTGAAACACAGTAATTCAGCAGCTCCATCATCTGGTTGTATAAAGCTTTGGTGAAGCTACTTAAAGTGGGGACATTTCTGATGCCAAGAGCAGGGAATATCATCTTAACCAGCTCAGGCATTTTCAAACATCTCTGAGGATGACTGTTCCACAGTGTTCATAGATTCCAGGTTTTAGAGGGTCATGGTCAAACTTGAGGAGAGGCCCCATGAGAACCTCATGATGTGCAACAAGCCCAAGCACCAAGCAAGGTGCTGCACTTGGGTTGGGGCTTTCCCAGGTATGAGTACAGATAAGAAATCACTAAGACTAGCCCTGCTGGGAAGGACTTGCAGATTCTCATGGATGAAAAGCAGGAGGCAGGAGAGGGGGGATTCGTGGGGGTGGGCAGGAGGAAGCTGGTGGCAGAGGGAGTGACGGCAGGAGTAGCAGGGACCTGGGAACAAGTAGGAGAGGAGGTGAAGGATCTGGGTGTCACTGTGTCCTGCCCAGGTAGGACACCTTCTGTCCCAGGAGCTGGCATTTCTGCTCTGGCCATTGTCCAGCTGAGCCTCCACCACATACTCAGACACTCAGCCTTGCTCAGCCTGCACCACCACAGCCCTGCCTGCTCTGCCATGCCTTGGTGATAGCCCCATTGTGACCTGTCCCCTCTGCTGTCACTGGGGATGGAATACCAGCAAAGATCTCCTCACCTCTCTCCTTCCTTCTACATCTGCTTCTTTTTCCCATTCACTTTTTTTTCTCCACTTTTGTCTGCTCCATTCTCCCATTTCATTTCTTCCCCCTGTTTCAGGGACAGGTTGCCAGAGTCTCTTGGGAGGCAGTCCTGAAGGGTAAAGTGGTCCAGGAAGGCTGGGCTTTCTTCTGGAAGGAAATCAGTCTGCTGGGTAAAAAATACTTTCATAGCCAGGCTCAGAAAGTGGTGGTGGATGGAGTTACATTCAGCTGGCACCCTGTCACCAGTGTTGTTCTTCCTGGGGTTCAGTGTCAGGGCCAGTCTTGTTTACTCTGCCTCCAGCAAGATCAGGGAGAGAGCTAGGAGGGTAAAAGTGAGAAAACTCGTGGGTGGGAATAAAGACAGTTTAATAGGGAAAGCAAAAGCTGTACCAAAAGCAAAGCAAACCAAGGAATTCATTCCCCACTTCCCATGGGCAGGCAGGTGTTCAGCCATCCCCAGGACAGCAGGTTCCCATCACATGAAATGGATACTTGGGAAGACAAACACCATCACTCCAAATGTTCCCCACTTCCTCCTTCTTCCCCCCACTTTTTATTCTGAGCATATATGAATGGTGTCACATGGTCTGGAATGTCCCTTGGGTCAGACTGTGTCACTGTCTCAGCTGTGCCTCCTCCCCCCACCTTCCTCACCACTGTGGCAGTACAAAAATCAGAAAAGGCCTTGGCTCTGTGTAACTTCTGCTCAACAATGACAAAAGAACTCTGTATTATCAACCCTGTGTTCAGCACAAATCCAACACACAGCCCCATATGAGCCACTGTGAAGCCAGTTGATTCTATCCCAGACAAAACCAACACAAGCTGCAGCTAAAATATCTCCTTCAGGATATCATAGAGGAGATTTTTAGGGTTAGAAATAGCAGTCTTTGTGAATCCTCCAGTTTGGGACTCTCTGGCATGTAGTGCTTTGTTCAGACCTTTTCTATGATATTCTACACTGCTGAAGGTAAAAAAATAATTAAAGAGAAATTGACTGAATGGCACAACAGTGAACCATTACCTCTAAATCAAAGTTTTTCCTATCTCCAACAAATATTTTAATAGGAAGCAATCTGTGAAAATTGTTACTAACCTTCTTCTCTGTCAACACAGAGTGCAGAAGCAGACCTTGCATTGGGGCTATTACTTGCTGTGATGGTAAAGAAGCTAGGGCAAGAGTGTCACATGGAGTGATTGGAAGTCAAGCTGCTGCTTAGAGGGTAAATTACCTCAGTAAGAAGTTAAAAAAAATGCAAAAAGAGGCTCAATTCTAGTAGCAATGATAAAGGAGAAAAATGAAATACCAAGAAATCTTTAAATAAGCACAGAACAAGAATTATTTTGGAATGAAAATGGCTTTCCCACTTACCTTTCTGTACAGCAAATGCCAAGACTTCTCATTATTCTGTTTCTTTTGGAGCCAAGGGCAGAAGAATCAACATGTTCTTTTCAGTACAATCCCCAGGGGATAATTGAAATATAATTGCATTTTTATGAGGTGTTTGGATTTAAATTTTATTTTGTTTTTAGATACTTTTACTTTCTAAGGAAAGGAAGAAGTAGTAAAGTAGCTAGTAAAGTCACTCAGGTTTATCCTTTTAAATTACTTTTACAGACTTCAACGGAAAAAGTCTTTTTATTATTTTCCCTTGATGTATAGTAATAAAAAACGTAAATTGCTCTTCTTCTATTTTTCAATTCTCATTTTTTAGGAACTACTGAGACAGTGTCAGTTCTGATTATGGATAATTAGGGAGATGGCACAGACATTCAAGGATAATTCAACAATGGCCTAGCAAAATATAAGCAGAGAAGTACTCTAATAGGTACAAATCAAGTCCTAGCTGGGAGCTGGCACAAAGCACTCAAATGCCCCCTGCAATAGCTGGAGACATTCTTAAATCCTGCAGTGCTCCTACACAATTCTTTGTGTTGGCTACATTTTCTCGTCTCTGGAACAGATACAAAAATGGTAAAGTCATCCTACTTTCCAAACTAGCTCCTGCGTAAGGATGTTGGCTGTCTGAAATATTGGGCGCCTGTGCAGTCAAGGAAGCACTTGAGCAGATCAGTCAATAGACACTAGCACAGACACTTCAGACAGGATGGATGGCTTGTTCCCTGGAGATTCCAGCTGCCCTTGAGTCCCTGGGCAGCGTGGGCCAAGGCACTCTGTCCAGCTGAGGTGATAGAAATTATGTAGGGTGAAATCCACTCTTAGTCTCTCCGTACAACCGGCTTTTCCAACCTGCAGGAGTCTCCTTTATTTATCGTTTCATATTGGATAAGTTAAATGAGTGTCAAGGACTTGTTTTTTAATTCAAATGTTCTTCATTTGCTGACATATGTTATCATCTCTAGACAGCTATTAAAAGAAAAAATTAGCAAACATGGTCTTCAGCTTTCCTTATCTGACAAGGGGCAGAACACTTCTGATGAAGCAATCTTCATCATCCACTTTATTTAGCATCACACTGGCACAGGACATTGACATTCTCTGTTTCAACGACTGAAGTTCCTCATCACTTGTGTAAAAGGAAGAATAAGGTATTTTTCCTTTTCATCTTTTGACAGTTTAAACTAAACTGTTTCTCTGGCTTTCTCACAGACAAGGTTCTTTTAAGACAGCAGATAAAGTCCAGTGTTTGAAGAACATTAATTATAGGTTCAGATGATAAAAACTGGCTGGAGTAGGCTAATTTTTACAAAAGACCTTATCCTGTCATGTTCATGGGAAAAGAAAAAAAGAAAAAGAGAAAAGCCAAAAAGGCTCAGCACCCAGACTGAAAGAATCACACTCAATACAAATATAAACTACCCTCTCACCTTTGCTCAAAGTTAACTTTATTGGCAAATTTGAAATGACAAAAATTACCCGACTCCTGTTTAGATAAGCATCTAATTTTTTTTCTAAGTATAATAATCATCAAGTCCAACTCCCTGACCACTTCAGGGCTGACCAAAAATCAAAGCATGTTTTTAAGGGCATTGTCCATATGCCTCTTAAACACTGATAGGCTTAGGACTTTCAGAGTGAGAGTTTGTTTCCTGTGCATACTATAATAGACTAGGGTAAAAGTAAACTGCAAGAAAAGAAAACTTCTCTTGGGCCATTTTCAGTTTTTGGTAAAACAACTCATTCTGGTTAATTTCTTTCCCAATTCAATGCTGTATGACCTTTTCCATGGATTCTTGCCTAGAGATGTTTCCTCTATATAATAGTGTCAGATATGATAAACCTCAAGGTTCTTCTTTCACTTGAGAAGAACACTGTAAGACACTCCATTTCCCCATGTTGCTCTGCTGAGCACCATTTTAGTGTAATCCTGTTTAAAACATGCATGAAATATAGTAGAGGTAAACAGAGATTTGGGACTGAACAACATAAATTATTAAAAGCATTGAAAACCTCTGCATGAATCCAATCTGAAAAGTATCATTTAAGTAAAAAAGAAATCCATAACATTTCTCAGAAGAAAATAAATTGGAAGTGTTGCAATTACTTTCTCCTGATATATAAAGGAGTAGTGATTTCCAGCAGGGTTAGAAAGTGAGATATTTAAAACTGATTTTTTTTTTCCCAGAACAATCAATACAAGAAATCAGTCTTCTATGCCTCTCTCGATATATTTGGGTTAGTGCATTTTAGAAAAGGACAAAATATACACACAGGTAACAGAAAATGAAATTTCAGAGTTAAAAGCCTGGATTGCGTGCCTAGAGTCAACATTGGGTATCAATTCAAAAATTAACTGGGAGAAAGCTGCTGTACAACTGGCTGTTTAGGGGATTCAGGACTAGAGTGGAAATTGCAGCACTTTGCTGCCACTCTGGCCCAGCATAGCGATCTTAATGCATAAGGTGAAATGTTGTAGCCCAGAGACACACTGCTTACAAGGAGTCAGAGGTATACCTGAGTTGATGGCACTTCATTCAGGGAGGCAAGCCTTGTTCTTGAAGAGACTTTTCAAAGCTTAGGTGCTCTACATCCTGATCTTTTTGTAGAGACGCAGAGTCTCTTTTGAAAAGCTTGTCAGACTTAGCAGGGTTTCCTCTGATTCACTCTGGTGCAAGCAAAATGCAAACAGACCAAGGGCTGTCACCAGATGTTTTTTACACAATGACTCTGGCAGATTTCAGGGGCTGACTCAGGTTCCCACAGCTCTTCATTGCTTTTGACTGCAGGAACCTACCCAAGAGCTGAGCTTCCAGAGTGGGGTACCAGAGCACCTGAGCCTGCGACCCAGTGAAACTTCCAGACTTACTTCACAAGGACTAAAAATCTCACTCCGAATGTAACAAACTAAAAAGAGAAAAACAAACTACAAAAGAAAATCCCAACCAAAACAAAACCAAAAACCCCCCTAATTTAATGTAGTTCATATAACGAGACATCCCATGCTGGTATAGTTTATACCTAGAAAACTCTGGAATTTACTGCATAAAACCACTTTATTAAAATCCACACAGCATTGTTTGTGGGTATTCACAAATATATGAGATGACAGTGCTGACTTAGAGCAGCTGTATATTATACTGTGGGTAGGCATACTCTTTTGATTACTCTTCTATCTAGTTTAAAGTAGATTTCAGGGACTTTAGGAACACTGACACAGTAAGTTGTAGTGGTCACGAAAAGATTATAAGGACTCAGATATTTTTTTATTATAACTCATGACCAATTAATGTGATTAGTAAATTCCCCTTAAATGAAATGCTTTGGTTCCGGATGAAAAAGGGGAATTTGGAGAAACTTGAATGATTGTGGTAGAAATGGGTTGTAATGGTATTCTTGCTGTTTTCCTGTGGGTTTCTTTTCTTTCCAGAGAAAGTATTTGGAGATAGAGTGGGTGTTGAATTTATACCAATTGGTGCTTTGGGAAACTATCAGATTTTTCTTTTACTTTTTTTTCCCCCTAGACATTTAGAAGAAGCTAAGGCAGTACAAGTCTTGGTTTCAATGTGGTAAATTTCACAGCTTTCCAAGTGCTTCCCTTGTCTTCTTGAGACATCTGTGTGTTTTCCAGAGAAAGAGAAAGCTTTGCTTTTTTCCTCCTTCATTCATACAGGGTGGTGTTTGTGAAAGGAATTTTGGTTAACGAGAGCTGCAATGTGAAAGCATTCTCTGCAATGTCGTACTTGGGCATATGTTTCTACTCATTGGGGAAAAAAAAAAAAAGATAGGGAAAAAAGAAAAAAGAGGCTATAATGAAGAAAACAAGTACTAGCAAAATTAAGATGTTTCCAGATGTTTCCAAAATTAAAACGTCATTACTTGTTCAACAGGGGCAATGATCACACTGACAAAGACTACATTTTTCCTTGCTCAGATTAGTCTGAAATAAATATGAACACATTTAAAGTAAGCTTTCATCATCATCCAAGGGTTTTATATACAATTATGTTATTTGACTGAATTATGGACTATGGATCTGTGGAGTTTATTCACAAAAAGTACTTTAATGGGTATAAAAGGGATGGAGTTTGTAAAGTTATTATGAAGTTATTTTAGAAAATATGATTTAGTGAATTTTTCTCATGCCAAGATTTTATTTTACTTACTCACGTCTGTATTGTCACAAAATATAGTGACATTTCAAAAAGTAGGAAAAATACAAAATGTTTGGCTGAATTAGGCAGAAATATTTGACAACATATAAGTCATAGTTCAGAATATTGAAATAATGCTTAAAAAATTTACATGTGTCCTCTCACATGCATATTTCATATAATGATTAAATTTCTTTTTAAAAACTATGTTCAGTTTCTCTTTCCCAGAACATTCATGCAAGTGGAAAGTGTTGAAATTGGACCCATCCTTTGTTTTTATGTTTTTAACTTTTGTTGGTATTAAATTTTGTCATTGTGAACATATACTTTTCCAGCTTGAATACTTATGCATAACTTTTTTACAATTCAAGCTAAATCTTGGCTATGAATGCTGTAATTTGATATACTGTAAGCACAAACACTTGTGTTTCCATAGTACTTAGAGTAATTCTGTATATTAAAAATATTCTCACAAAAAAAAAGAACTACTGTCTAAAAATTGTTCTGAAAAATATATTGGTCATCGGACAGACATCTTGTGCACATTTATTTAATTTAACAATGTTCTGTGAGTTTGTAATCTGCATGAATCTTTAGAATAAATCATGCTTTTTCTGTCCTTTAAGAACAACCCTGTAAAGGTGACCAAATTCTATTGAATTTCGAATTTTGTTTCCAAAAATTCTGACTAGTTTTTCTCCTATTTTGAAATGAGAACATTACACCAATATGAGTTTAGCATATGTATGTTACTCATATGAATGCATTCTTCATGTTATAGGATTTTACAACTGAGAAATACTGTTTTAAAAACGTTTGCCAACCTTTGATTGTTTCTATTATAACTTAGGTGCAGATGTGTCATTAATGACACAAGTTTGAATCCTGTGTCTGTGGTGGGCTGACCCCATCTGTCAACTCAGACCCCATTCAGTCACTCTCTTACTCCTTCCCAATCAGGCTGAAGGAGAGAATTGTAAGGATAAAAGCGAAAAAACTCTTGGGTTGAGGTAAACCCTCTAGTAAGCAAAGGGGAGGGGTGGGGGGAAGAAGAAAATAAGTCATGCTAGAAGTGAAACCCACATCAAAGCAATGCCCTGACAGTCCCCAAGCAATGGTTATTCCCTCTCCATTTTATTGCTGAGCATGTTACAGGGTTTGGGGAGCACCCCTTTGGTCAGTTGGGGTCAGCTGCCCTGACTGACCAATTCCCATTGACTCTGACTGTCAATCTCTTTGCCATCCTCAGCCTCCTCTCTGGGGCAGCACAGTGAGAAACAGGGATGGCCTTGACACTAAATAGCTAAAACATGGATGTGCTATCAGCACTTTCTTTGTTACCAGTCAAAAACATGGCACCATACAGCTGTGAAAAAAATGAACTCTATCCCAGCCAGACCCAATGCAGTGTGGATGTAGAGAACACATTTTAGGCAACTGCATGATTGCAGACCCAATCCCTTAGCAAAATTAATCATTATTTACTTATTTTATTAATAGTTTCTAACTCCCTTTGTTTGCAATGGCCTGAGCTAGTACCTGGCTTCGTTAATATGCCTTCTTTTAAAATGTTTTCTACTCTCTCACTGTTTCTAACAGGAGTCAGAACAGACCAACATCACCAGTGTCCATTACGAAACACAGAGGCCAAGAGAGCTGCCGTTCAAAAAACAGGTGGAAGGAGATGTCAAGGACCATCTCTTGAATAATTTGATCTCCTCCTCTACTTGAGAGGAGGAAGCAGTGACACCAAGTCCTGTCAAATAATCTTAAGAGCTGAAGGAGATGGATCAAATTTCTTTTTTCCCATTAAAACAGAATTATTTTGAAGCCTCAAATGCAAAGCCTAGGAGTGAAAACAACAGGGTAGCATAGTGCTTAGGGTGATCACCTGAAGAGGAAAGTTCAATCTTAGCTGTCTGCTGGTTGAATAATAGGACTAGTATTATTTATTGACTTAATAATTTTGTGATCTTTTCAATTTTTTTTTTCAACTTATGTTTTCTACTGTCTTCCTGACCCTTCAGTTTTCTTCTAGTCTTTAAAGGAATCTAAAATCACTCATTGTGACTCTGTTATTTGGATTCAAAAACTTATATGAAATGAATAGCATAAAATTGAATTAGTAGATTAACTGATTGTAACAGAAGATTTGCAATTACAGAGTCTGACCTTTGTAACACAGTCCATAAAATTTTGAATTAATTCCTACTGGAACTGGAGCGTATCTTTTAGATAAACATGCAGGCAGTTTCAATTTTAAAAGCAGTCAGTGATGAAGATTCTACCATAGATATTCCTCTCAGGTAAAAATTTACATTTTACTTCTAATAGATCTGTCAGTTTCAAGTTTAATAATGACATTGATACTTCATATCTGTCAATCTCTGTATTTTTCCTTATGATGGTCAGTAGAAGAATGTATTTGTAAGAAGTCTATTTTGTAATGCAAATAGACAATATGCACTACAGGAAGACACTGAATTCCAGCTTTTGCTCTGATCCTCTCCTTGTGCCTCTCAAAATGTCACTGTCTCACAACTTACCACATCAATTACTTCAGGACTGGAACTTTCCCCGCGTAGGGCTGAGCTGCATTGCACGTGCAGTCCTCACCAAGCCCCATCGTGGAGCATGGCTGTAAGCTGACAGAAAGAACTATTTCCTGCTGGCAGATTGATACCACCTTCCCCAAGGATGGAGGCTCAGCTGTGGAGTTTTGGTGGAGTACTACAGACTGGGGACCTGTGGGCATAAGTCAGCTGGTTGCTGGGTGTGTCTCTTCCGTGCTTGAGCTTATAAACTTACACCTGGAAAACTGTAATGTGAGTTGGATCTCCATCTTTCACTCCAGAAGAGCAATATTTGTTTTCAACACAGATTCACATGCTTTTTTGGTAGCATATGGGCTTGTTTTATGATGTATGTTGGCATTTGTTGGGATAGAAAATACAATACAAACATGACTGCTCAGAAAAATTTTTCATCAAAGAGTGAAACTAGAAGAAGAAAAAAATCGCTGTATTTAGCTCAGTATATGATCTTGACAGGTACTTCCTGAAGAGCACCATCCTTCACTTAGTTTAGGTGGTCAAGCTCTCTGGTTTTCAGTACTTGTTATTGTTTCCTAAAACCTATCTTGCAGATTTTCTTCTTCACTTTTTAATTTGTTTTATAAAGGAAAATAATATTAATTACTTATTTTCAGCTGTCTTTTTTTTTTCTATTGTACATAGTGGAGGCAGAAGTGTCGAGGAATGATTACTTGAAACTTTAGTAAGCATCTTTTTAAGGGCTCTTGTTACTGTTGGGAATCTTGTATTAAAAGGAAAAAAAAGTTCAGCAAGTTAAGAATTCACCTT
Organism: Rhipidura dahli; assembly: GCA_013399225.1. Lineage (NCBI taxonomy): Eukaryota > Metazoa > Chordata > Aves > Passeriformes > Rhipiduridae > Rhipidura > Rhipidura dahli. The sequence goes on from VXAC01002057.1 coordinate 135,637, forward strand.
TTAATACTAGCCCAGGCCTTTGGCTGGTTGGGAAATTGCTGGACTATGTCTGTCCCTGGTACATAGACATCTATTTCATATGGAACAGTTAAAATTGTGCTCCCTGGGACACATCAATCACCAGTTATTCAGATCATATCATGCATCTTTGAGCAAGTTGTATAATGGAAAATTCCATAGAACTGATGAAAGCTAAGCCAAAAATCTGCTTCAAGTAAGTGCTTCTGTTGCCAGGAGTTTTTATTTCTAAACTCTTTGTAAAAAGAAAATTATATTCTTTAGCATTTAATCAAAGAAGTTATTAATGTCTTTTAAATTTGAAACCCAGTTTTATCAAAAATATTTTTTAGGGGTATGCTCTTCAATATTAAATGTGTCAAGCAAATGCTGGTTGTGATCAATCAGTTCCAGATATTCTTGGAACTGACAATGGAATATTTTTTGATGCAGAACTCCATGAATTGCTTATTCCTTCAATCTATAACAACACTGAAATGAAGAAAAATTGCTTAGCTTTTTCCTTCTGTTTTTGTAGACAAAGCAATCAGATTAACATGTTAGGGTTGATGCCAGAAAGGTTCAGTTCATAAAACTGTCAGATTTTTCCTCTCACCACATGCTCTTTGATCCCTAGTAGTGTGAAATTATGTGCCTTTGGAAATACAGGTTTTAATGTTTGCAAAGCCCCTGGAAACTCTGGACATTTGTGATCAAAATATGACTAGTTGAATGCTTGTTAGAAATTCTCTGCAGGTTGCATTCAGACTGTTTAAGTTCCTCCTGAGGTATTGTCTGCCATTCACTGTCTTGATCCTGTTCCCCTCTAAGAGCCATTTTGTCAGCCCTTCAAAAGCCTTCAAAGTTGCTGTCTGCCTTACTGACTTAGCAACAGGAATTTAAGTGAAATTTAAGTGCTGTGAATATTCACCATGAAAAAAATAAATTAGGTGTTCTAGTGTGGCCTTTGAATTTAAAATACATCTGGTGTATATTTTTCTCTTTATGTACCCTAACCCCCTGTATTTTCTCTGTGTTGAGGACATTTGGCTACCAATTTGAAGACTATATTAGAGACATATTAACTACAAATTAGATCACATATTAGATTTTTTAAATTTATAGGTTTAAGTGTACTTTGGTGAAAAGTACTTTTGCAAAACTGCATTTGTGAAGGTATTTTAATAGTCACACAACTATTCTGTGGAACAAAATATTAGTAATCATAACAAACTATAAAAAGTATGCATTTTAAAGAGATGTGGTGCTCTTTACACAACTGAAGAAGCATATGTGTGACAGCATATGTGTATCTTGGAGGCTGAATAGAGTTTTGACGAGGGTGATTAAACCAATTTTTGCTGATTCTGCAGCTTTTCCTTTTTCAGAGGCCCCTTGAATGATGTGTTCCTTACGGTTTAGTAGCTGCTCTCCATCTCCATCAGAGCAGGTTGTGAGCAGTGCTGTGTGCTGCTTGCACATTTGATCTGCTGTCTAGGCTGTGCCATTCAGCACTGTGCTGCCTCTCTCTGCACAGCACTGCTGGTGGTACACAGAGACACCAGCTTCAGTCACAAAAACAGAAGATGAGAACTAGCCCAGGATTAATCACTCCCACCTAATTCAAATTCCAGTGTCATTCTTTCCAGAAATACCAGTTCAGGGTATTTCTGCATGGTGCAGCATTTTATAGGATGAAAATGTCTTGAATAGAACTCTACTGGGAAATTTAGCACGTGCAGTAGAAGACAGCCCTAAGTCACCATAGCATCAGCACAGCTCAAATACTCGCATTTATTTTACTTATGAGCTGTATAAAAGAATGTTATAATCAGATTGGTGTTTGCTGCTTGAGGCCACAGTCTGTGTGTGTCTGAAGGGTGAAAGGCTTCTTTCCTCACACTGAAGATGATGGCGATAAGTAATGACCATAATTACTTTTTAAGTGTTAGAGAGTGCACTCATTTGCTTGGAATGCAATAGGACCTATTTTTGCAGAGGTCTTGCACACAGCTAAAAGACAGATGGCTTCTGTTCCCCAAAACTAAAAGGGCCCTGAATTCATGTATCATTCTGAAATATCAGACACTGGAAACATATTTTGTGTGCCTTACCCACAGAATTCTTTGTGAATGCATGAGAAAAGGCAAGCACGGGTCAAGGTGAGAATTCATTATTTCGAGAGTATTTGGGAGAAGCCAAAGGAGCATGCAATATATGCATTCAAGCCATGAGAAAGGTATCATCTCTGGATACCTATCTCCTCCTCTTCAGGCTGCTATCCAAAAAGCCATATTCAAAAAGCCGTATTCAAAAAGCCATATTCAAAAAGCCATGGGACCTCTGGCTCTCTAGAACAGTAAAACTGATTAAAGTAATTCACCACCTACTAAGACAAACAAGGTTTACTTGAATTATTTTGACCAAATAAAATCCCATTCTCCAAGAGAATGAGGGTAGACTGGAAAAGTCCCAGTGGAATGAAGAAATGCAAAGAAGCTATGCTAGATTCAGAAGCCATGACTGACTGTGCATTAGAGGAGACAGGATGTGTTGTGAGGAAGGAGATAGCAGGAAGCAGGGTGATTGCTGGCATTTAAAGAAAGCTACTTGACTTTTATCAGATAGGGGGAAAAGATTATTTGGCACTTACGTTAATTACTGAAGAGACATAGGAGACTTTAATTTTGAAGCTAAGAATGATGGAATACCTCATCAGAGGTGCAGAATAAATTTACTTGGTCTAAAAACTTAACTATGAGTAACGGCATTTTTTTTCTACTTTGCACCTAAAATTGGAGCGGAACTTTGCTGGAAGCAATTTTGTGTAGCTTGCTACCTCTGGTTGCTAAAGATGAAACTGACCTAATCTGGCAAAACTTGGGACAAAGGTCAGCAGCTACAGTTAGACAATATATCTGGGGTTTTACTGCAATTTCCCAGTGAACACCCATGAATAGAACTGGAAGAAAAATGTTTTCTCATCACAGTAAGTTGCCATTCTCAATGGAAATTAAGTATTTAAAATGCAAAAAGACATTCATGAATCAGCAGTCTAAAAATGTTCATTAAATATAAATCAACACTTCTTTTAAAAAATATTTTCACTGTTCTTTTGCATTACTTTGTAAAATAATTAATTTGTGCTTTCTTTCAATATGAAAGTATACTTGTAAAAAAAAAGTAAAGTATAGTTGTAAAAGAGAAGATATTTTTAAAATGGAAAAGTACTGATTTGGGGATGGGGGATTTAAATGTCAAAGCATTTTTCCAACGTATTTTATCAAAAAGGCTGTCTTTATTTAAACAGATTTCACTTTGACAAACTGGCATTTTTTAACAAAATACATCTACGGTGTAAAATTTCTTAGCAAGCTTAATCACTAATCTAGGAAATACAACTATCTTGTATGATTAAAGTTATCCATTGGAGCATTGCATATAAATCTGTCTTTATGTCAGTGAGAGCTCCTGTAAATACATGCAGACCACTGAATTATCAGAATCAGTGGAAAGTGTGGAAAATTGATGCAATAAATAATGATATTAAAATAGGCAGACAATAGGCCTGCATGAAATTTTGTCATTGCCCCTCTGAAAAGTTCCCAATTAGTGTTCCATAACCCCAGTCTTTGAACTGCAATAACTCTTTGTCTCCTCAGTTAGTAGTTTTGAAATCCCTGTGCAATGAAAAGTCCTTTCTAAACTTATATATTCTAATATTTGGTTATACAAAAAGCATTAACGTATTTTGTCTAGTGGTCAAGTGGCTTTTACCTGACCAGTTGTAGCATCGTACTGGAAATACTGCATGTGCAAAGGTCTGACAAATCTTGTCAGACCTTGTCACCATGGACCAGTTTAACAGCCTTTTGTGTTATACTGGGCTAAGGGATGGTACAGGACAAATTTCAAACTTTAGTTGAAATCTGGTCTTGTTAAGAAAGTATATAAAAATAAACCCAGGTGGCCACCAAGCCTGAAAAGAAAGAGATCCCACTACCACAGATATCATACTTGTCCCAATGATCGCTTCAGAGAAGTGATGGCATGCTGTAAAACAAACTCCTCACTTCTGAAGAAAGAAGATTGGCACTCTCAACCCAACCCAAACTGATACTGGAAGGACAAGCATAATTTAATGGGAAAAAGGTAAATAATAGCAATTTTTGTTGCATATCAATTATAAGGTTATGATTTATGAGGTTTTCAAGTATAATTTGGTCTGAATGTATAGCATCAAAACTGGACTAATGATTTGGATAAATACATTGCTAAAATCCTGATGGGATAAACAAGGTGTTCTTAGTTCCATATGGTAATTATGTTCGTTTTGTCTCACAAGAAGATTTTGGGTGTGCATCACCATTTGTTTGATCCAGATATTTTTGTTTCCTTTTGTTGGAATGAGAACACTACTTCCTGGAGTCATTGTTTTCTCAATGTTTTAGTTGGGTCTAAAAGATCAGGAACAGAAAATGAAATTTTATTTTCTCAATTATTTTTTTTTGTGTTCCAAAACCACAGTTTTCTGTGTAAAAGTCTTGGCAATAGATCCCAAGCACAAGTACAGGCTGGGCAGAGAATGGATTGAGAAAAACACTTGGAGGTGTTCTGTGGACAAAAAGCTCAATGTGGCTCAGCAAGTTGTGCTCACAGCCCAGATAGCCAGTTGTATCATGGGCTGCACCCAAAGCAGCGTGGAGAGCAGGGTGAGGGAGGAGATTCTGCCCCTCAGCTCTGCTCTGGTGAGACCCCACCTGCAGGGCTGCATCCAGCTCTGGGTAATCAGCACAAGAAAAATATGGATCTGTTGGAGCAAGTCTAGAGAAGGCCATGAAGATCATGAAAAGGCTGGAACATCCTCCCTAGGAAGACAGGCTGGGCAACTTGGAGCTGTTCAGCCTGAAGAGGAGAAGGCTCTGGTGAGACCTTCGAGCAGCCTTCCAGTACTTAAAGGGGGCTTACAAGAAGGCTGGAGAGGGACTTCTCGGAAGGTTATTTAGTAAGGGAACAAGAGAGAATAGCCTTAAGCTGAAACAGAGCAGGTTAAATTAATTTTTAAGGGAAAATTCTGTGAGGGTGGTGAGACACTGGAACAGGTTTCCCAGAAAAGTGGGCTACCCATCCCTGGAGATGTTTAAGATCAGGCTGGATGGGGTTCTGAGTAACCTGGTCTAGCTGAACATTCCCTGCCCATAGCAGAAAGGTGGAAACTAGATGGTTTCAACCATCTAGGTCTGTTCAAACCCAAACCATTCTATGATTCTATGACCAGGATGAATAAATTTAAAGAGGACAGTATTTTACAGCTGCTCTGCTTCTTAATTTTTTAATTTTCTAAATTTTCTAACAAAAGGCTCATAATTTCTCATGTATCTATTGAACATGTAGATCAACATTATACCCTGAACAAAGTTACATTTACAGATATACATGAAAAATTTTGAATGCCCTGGGCTGTTTTCTTAAGATGTTTGATTTATACGAGAAAATGTCTCCCCAAACCTAATCAGCATTTTAATTTCTCTGTAGTTGCTTTAACTGAACAATATTAAAAGCCAGCCAAAGGAAATAACAACAGGGACAGTCAAGTCAGCATGTCAAGGGAATCCTGTTTACAAACTATAGCCAACATCAATTTATTTCTGGCTTCAATTCCTAACCTCCACTTTAAAGGCAATTATTCACAAATGACAAATCTTATGAAGTCTGAGGACTGGCATGTTATGGATCTTGTAAGTATAATAACCATATATTTACTCGTTCTAAAATTTTCATTTGGCACCTCCAAAATGCCAGGCAGATTTAGCAGCCAGATGCCTGTTTATTGAACTGAAATATGCAAATAATATTTGTAAGCAATGAAATGGCATTCTAAGATGGTGTCTGTAGCACAAAAAAAAGGCAAAAATATATTCTAGACTTGCATATACTTTCATTACTTCAGAAACACCATAATCAAGACTATTGTCTCTAGACAAATGTATTTTTTTCCTTATGCTTCCACAAATAATACACTGATGATCCATAAATGCCTTCTCTGCTGGAAGTCCAAAAGGCTCTAAGACTGCAATAGTAAAACAGGACATACTTGATTATCCTGTTATTCTTTTCAAATACACTGATTTTTTTTACAAAACAATCAAATGTTTTCAACTTTCCGAACATTTGCAATTTTTATTATTTTCTGTGGTTTATTCCACAGAAGTTTAAATTCCACCCCTGTGCCAATAAAAATGTGGGCAAAAAAGGTGGAGAATTACACACACACACACACACACACACACATATATATATATCAAAATAAGAATAGCAGATGCCATATCTTCACCAATGTAAATATGTGGTATAATTTATCCAATAAACATTATACAAATTATTATTATTATTATTGAAGTAACCAAGATGAAACATTAGTAGTCATTCTGTTTTGCTGTAGCAAAACTCCTTTTCTGAGAGCTACTGTTTATCTCCTTATTTAAATTCTTGTCAGTTTTTTTTTGGAGGCAAGTATCATAGATATTTTTTTCTAATACTGACAAGGTTTGGTAGCAATCAGAAAAAGCCTTCAATTTATTGCACACATTTTGATTTACAAGTAAATTCTCAGTTAACAACTTTATTTATCTTGTTGATATCCCAAGGAAATCGATGGCTGACAAGAGTTTGAAATTAAAATGCAGTCAAACTAAATTATCCTCAGAACAAATAAATTACCTATTACCATTGAAATACTTAATTTCATGGCTGGACATCTTTGAAATATTTAATATAGAATTAACAATAAGTTTGTATTACAGAGGATCTGTGTAACATTCATTAGGGTCATGCCTGAGAGTCTTTTGAAAGCAATTAAATAATATAAGACATGGTTCACTATTTGTTTTAATGATATATTGAAAAAGAGACACAGTTATTTGATTTCTGCTTGTGACTATATTTGTGGTATCCTGTTCCTATTGTGTTAGTTTAATCCATTAGGCTTTTGGTTGACCTTTGAATGACATATCCCTTGGCCAGGGACATCCTCCGGTGATGCTAAGTCATAGCTGAGGTGTTGTGTGAATGTATTTTAATTCACTTTAAAGCATCTGAAGGGATGTGATGACTGTGGTGCAGCAACTGTTGTGGCATGAAGCCCAGAGTGAATCCTTTGTGTCCTCAGGTGTGGCTAGGGTGTATGTGGAGTCATACAAGGTTTCAAAGCTGACTGGGGTAGTACTGACAGACTGTGAAGCGTGAAGGCAGAGACATTTGATGAAGTCTCATACATATTCCCTTTCTGAGGAATCCCTGGAGTGGATTATGCTGAGAAAACCTGAGATGAGTAAACCAAGGTGGAAGCTACCAGCAGTTGGGTAATGTGGGCAATCACAAGCCCAGTGCTGAAGTGATTCCTGGGTCTTCTGTTATGTAGAGGTATAGATATATCCTGAGGATTTTGAAAAATGAAAACAAGACAAGTACAGAGACACATTAAATAATTTCAGTGTATTCAGGTGCCCAGCAGTTATCAGTAAGCACATGAAAGCCCCACCTAATTTACAGATTTTCACATAAAGCAGTCTTCCCACAAAAGAAACTTTTAAAATATATCTGTAGGAAAAACTGTGAATTAAGGTTCCATAATGGTCTACTTAAGTCTTACATGATGTGGTACTGAGAGTCACTGAGATGTCTGTGGATCCTGGCACATAAGAACAGGTTGAGTTTAGATTGATTAGGGAGACAGCACAAGGAACAGATGGGACTCCATATTCATTGTTAGCTGGAGTTGCCTCTAGTTCCTAGAAGTTTATTTTTTTCTCCTGCAAAACAGTAGTGTGATGAGTACATAGATTTATCTAGTTGTATTTATGTATACACATGAAAATGAATTGCTGAACTCTGCACAAATACTGGAAAGCACTGAAGGAAAGCTGAATTGAAGCAATTTGCATTTGGTTTGCAAGTCTCATGATATTATGGTCCCCTTGTTTGCAGGAGTTAGTCTACAGTGTAGAACAGGAGCATAAACCTGGCCTCCTAGCAAGGCATCTTTCACCAGGAAAATTTAATTTTTTTTCCAATCTCCAGTGTCTTTCTCGTTCTTCTTTTTCCCAAAAGCCTTCAAGCATGGCTGGGAACCAAGAGGTTTGTTCATACATCCTACAGCTGAAAGTGCATTCCCCAAAGGCATACTCCAGCAGGTGAATAATGCATGTCCATTTGTGTGAGGAGCATGTACTGCAGGCATTTGGTCACAGCCGTGCCCATCCGTGCGATACACGAGCTTGTTCCTTTGCAGCACCAGATATGTCTGTGAGAAAACAGAGGCTCTTTGCATTTTGAATATGCAATGGATGCATGGGATATCAAGGAGGAGGCTAAAGAGTCATTCTGTCTTATGTGAATATAAGTGACTCCATCCCCAACTTATCTATTACCCCCCAGGAACTCTTCCTGTGGTCTGTTTAATTGATGAGTGGCAGGACTCATCATGAAGGCTCTTCTGGTGGGCAAGACATACTCCTACAGGTAGGAAACATCAATCAGCCCTTTGACACTCTGACATCAGAGAAAACACAGATTCTTTGAACATGGCCCATGCTGAACTCAAGCTGGGTATAAGCCCATGAATGGACATGAGCAATGGACCAACAAGTTCAAGGAAAACTGTTCTGGTAAGCAGATGGGAAGATGGATGTTAAACTGTCTGTAGCTTTCATAGAGTGTATTCCCAGAAATAAGTAATAACATTAGAATTGATTATGATCCCTCTTATCTCCAACAATGCAAAATAGGTTTAGGAACTCATTAACAGCCAGAAACATGTTTTGTGAGGACTCCACAGAAGTGTGCTTGAACTACAATTGACTTTCTCAGAATATTCTTAGGAACAGCTTTATCACTTTCCACATAACTTTTACTATAAAAAGAAGACCTTTCAATAGCCTTGAGAATGCAGAGAATCTAGGAAAACCAGCTTCAAACTTGAAAAGAGCACAGCACAGGACTTTTGGTAGATTGTGACACTGTACAAATTTTGAAGGAAGGTTATCTGTTTGGATAAAAGTAGAAACTGTGAATACCAAATTAGGAGAGAAAATAACACTGAGGTGAGGACAATTGATTAAACCTTAGGAGAGATGGATTTAACTCATATCTCTGATTTCATGCCAGTTTTATGACTGTTACATCATACGTCTTTGTTTTGGTCTACACACTAGATAACATATTGCATTCCTCCTAGCTCTTGTTCATGTTCTCTGTTTGGAATATGGCTTCTTCCATTAATATGTCTGATGAAAAATGCATAAACTGTGACATTTCTATGCAAACTCTTTAATGACTCCAGTTCACAGTTATGCAATCCAAGAACAATCATGAACAACCACAATGAAAACCTGAATCTGATGAAGGAGGAGTGCTATGGAAATAAGAGTGACAATCAGAATCCTTTCAAAGAACATTGCATACCAGACAGACAAAACCCATAAAGCTCTGACTTGTTTTTAATATCAGCTGAACCATCTGTCAGTGGTAAATTCATTGACCAGTGTCATCAGATTTACTGGAACACCTAAGCCTGTGTACTGTATGAAAGCAGAGGTACTGATAAACATGATGGAGTCAGTAGGCATATCTTTCTAATTCCTACACTTTATCATCATCCATCATTGTTAGATAGTTTCTAAGCATTCTGGACGTGAACTGATGCTCCTGCTCTTTCAATTAGCATTTAAATGTCATATTGCTCAAGCTATTATTTTGCCCCCAAAATTTTCATGTTTTGATCAGCTCTGATCCTAGCTCTGTGTATTTCTGTAAGCCTCAAGCATTTTGTTCAGCTACTCTTGAGTTACTACTAGCAGTAACACACAATTTTAAAGTTCTTTTATTTTGTTCTTTCACAGTTACTCAAATCCAGCCTAGTATTGTAGTTATTACCTTTCTGATTATTATATTGGCTGAATATACATGTAAAGCTATACAACCTATTATTTATCAATAATAGAAAGAATCTCTACAGGGAATACCCCATTTTGCAGAGGGAAAAGAAAATAATGAGATGTTAGGTATCTGCCTCAGGGCCCAAACTGCAAGCATTTTACTGGATGGCTTTTCTTTGTCTTCAGTGGTCAGTCCCCAAGAGATCCATATCTGTAAAATGAATAAAATTGTTGCTCAATTGTACTGTAAAAGGAAGAAAATAACTGATGTATTTGAGCTTGTTTATTTTTAGCTTGATGCACAGCCATGTTAGGTATAATCCCATTTTTCAGAGTGAGTGAAATCTCACATTATCAGAAAAGCTAGAGCTGTCGTGTGAGGCTGATGGAGCTTAACTTGTTTAGCCTGACAGATGCTGCTCAGGATCAAAAGACTTGGATGCAAACAATGGCGTATCTTCAAGGTCAGGAAAACTCCAGGGAAGTTGTCTTGGTATGATGTAGGATAGAAGGAAGAAGCATGTTAAATGTGCAGATAAACACAACCATCTGAAACAGGATGATAGCTTGGATGAGTCCCAGGACATAAGGCAAGTCCAGCCAGGCAAGTGTAGCAACACTCTGCTGCTCATTCCATTCATAAGACCACTACATGATGGCCTCTTATTTTAAGTAAATCCTTATCTTAAATCCTGCACTTTTTTCTCACTGCTTCTCTAGGATGTCACAAGACAGATTCTTTCTATGTTTCCAAGTTCTCCTTATTTTGCAATAAAAAAATGGTAGTTTAAACAATTGTCCTCAGTATTTTGTTACAATCTAGAAAAAAACTTAGTAATTTCTGGACAGAGGCCTTAGTGTTGGGTAGCTGGTGTGGAAATATGGAGTATCTTTCCACTGTGAGCACTGTTATTGTGAGACTTTTCAGCCCCCGGTCTTTGAAAATTTTGTTCCAAGGGAGGACAAACGACTTTGGGGTAAGTCTCTGTTCCTTTGCCCAGCTTTAAAACATGTTTGACCCCAAAGCTAATAACCATCTAGTAAAAGTTGGAGGGATCTCAAGAAATGAGTGATTATAGTCTGATGACTATCTAGTCATTTTATCCACACAGTCAAGTGTTCTTGTTAATATTTCTTTTATAAATAGTATTTCGTGAAGACTTTTCCCTTGGTTACTTAACAAATACTTAACTTTTTAATTTTTCTCTCTATTTTTTTCCTAAGCAAAGTTTAACTCCATGGAAGAGCAAAATGTCAATTCTTGTTCCATTTCTGTGTTTCATCTCTGTTTCTGGACAGTATCTAGTGGGCACAAAGGCACCAGTCAGTACCTGACTGGAGGCTGGAAAGACAGGCAAAGAGCTATGGCAGAAACGTGGAGTTCTAAGCAACTAATAATCTTAATAGAATACTATCATTGTGGAAAAAAGGAGGGGCAACTTCAGACCACCTTTATAATCATCTACATATCTTCATACTCAAACATTTTAATAGATAGCCATCCAATTCTCTGACCCACATAGAACAAATGGAAAATTGTCATAAGCATTCATATTTGACTGAATGAAACTAGCCTTATTATGACTAAAAGCACTGCATGCAGTCAGTCCTACTCTGTTACATCTAAGATCTTTCCTGGTTATGAAATATTAATTTCCAAACCAGAGATTTCTTGTCTGTTTAAAACAAGATAACTGTGAAGACTTTTCAAAGATTATCACGCAAGTGTCTTGTTGCTTCTAGCAATAGTTTTCTTTCTTCACAAAAGTGAGAAACAGGCCAACTTTTCCCATCTCTAGACTGCAGCTGAGTCTGCTACAAATGTTGCAGTAACAGGAAATTTGACATTTCCAGCTATTGGCTGCAATTTGTAATCCATCACAGAACTGTGAAGTCACTGAGATGACATTTCTTTGAATGTCACAGTCGTGTTGGTGGAATTAATGACAGCATAATAAAAAATGAATTAATAGTATGATTATTGAATACTACCCAGACTCAGTGTTAGAGGTATTGCAGAGACTAAAGTGTCATTGCAGAATCTAGAAAACCAACTGGGACTGATGTTTAAAATTTGTCTTCTGCTGTTGAGCATGTAGTGTTGTACAGCTGGACACATAAGCAGAAACTTGAAAACTACCAAGATAGCTAATGATTTTTCATATGTAAACTTCACTACCTACATCAGCACCAACTACACATAAAGCATTCACTGCCTTCAGAATATTCCCGGATGCGGTAATACATTTCTTTATTTTTCAGCTGAAAAGAAAGCTGCTACTATTAGTGTTTAATTATCAAGTCTTCAGAAAGTAAATTTTTTCTCCATCATTGTAGATATAAGTTAAGACACTCGCTTTTATGAAAAATAACAAGTATCCTCTTCAGGTGAAAAAGGAGCTCAAATTTTGTATTGCATCCATCTGACATCTCAATGATTAAATATGAACCAAATAAATAACACAGTCAGTACCATCCTTTCTATATTAGTCAATTAATTATTCAATTAAATTTGCTGTACTTGTCCGAACAATTTCTACTTTCAGAGGACTAAAGAACTTTTTTCCTCTGAATACATAAGTGTGCTACAGAAGAGATCAAAGGAGAGTTGGACATTTTATTCTTTGCAGTAAGGTCATCTGAAGAGGAAAGAAAAGTTTATTTGAAATTTATATGGGAAAAAGTTTTTGGTTTTTTCCTGCTAATACAACATTGCAGGAAATAAAGTTCCAAACTATTGCTAAGAGCTGGCTATATGAACACTTTAGTTGGTTGATAGAATTTTCAAGGGGTTTTGTGCTACTTTAAATATTATTAACATTCTTACCATGATTCCTGAAGAACCAGGCTTATATGTTCACTGTCCGGTTGTCCTTAACTTCTGAAAATGAATTCACTGCTCAGCTGGATTTGAGTCAAAAGCAGAGGACCCTAGTTGTCAGGACTTAGGGGTGTGTAGGGGAACCCCTAGGACTCAGGGGTGTGTTCTGGGAAGAGAAAGGAGACCCTGTATGATCCTTCAAGAGAAAGGCTGCTGAATGAGAATATGCATTACTAGGCAGCTGTGAAGCTACGTGGGAAAACAATGTGAGTGCTTATTAGAGCTTCTATCAACCCTAAGATTCAAATGCACAGAAAAAAAAAAAAGTCTGGCCAATTTTGGTGTTCTCATTACTGTTTTTTGAAGATTTTCCTGTCCATTCTGTTAGAATGGAAGCTGAGACACTGGGGCTTAATGCTACAGCAAATGGTGGGCTTTATAACAAAATACACAGACGTGGAGCCCCAGGTCCCACAAGGCACTAGCAATTATCCCATATAATTACCCCTTAAGTGTCAAATATATTTAATCCCCTGTAGGGTTCCCCTTCCTGCTGTACCTTCCATGGGTTACAGAAGAGGGAGGATGAGATTCCAAGGTGGTGCTGAGGTGTGGTGTCCAACAGTTTGGTTGACCATGAAGTGGTAAGTAAATAGTAGAACAGCAAAGGCTCCTTCCAGTTTTCCCTTCTCTTGTTTCATATATAAAGTTACATGGGGCTCCATGAAACATGGAGCTCAACTGCTGGAGAGCTCTACAGGTCAGAAAATTGATTTTTTTGCCTCTTCCATTGAACATTTAAAAGCATTCTATTGAGAATTTACACATAAGTGATACTTCAACGGGAGAATTCACCATTTATTATCTGTTTGACTTCTAACAGATAGCCAAAATAATGGAAAATTCCATTGCAATCACAAGCTTTCCTGGCAAAGGATTAAGACCGAAGTTAATGTAACTTTTTTCATGGCCAACACTCATTGAAAAAATCTGAAAAATGAGTATGTATAATTGCTTATCCATACCTTGTAAACACCATTTAAAACCTTCAAAATGTTAATGTGAATGCAAATCATAATTTTTTCCCTCAGGAATAGAAAATGTGTCTGAAGTTTGTGCCAGACATCTCATGTTGCTAAGGTTTTTATTACCTGAAATGCAGAACTTGAGGCTATTAATTTCCTTAAAGATATTACAGTAAATGTCATTGCTGGCTGGAACATAAAGTTTCAGGTATTAATACCACAGTCACTAGTCTGTTAAACAAGAACAGCAACAGTGTAAGGGATTAAGAAGTTATTGCAAATAAAACCAATGGGAAAAATGCAGCAGTAATCATTCTTAGTTATCAAGAAATAACAGCGTGCTTGTTCTTTAAAAGTAAAGAATCAGCACTGTTATGGATTCACCTTGTTTCTATATTCATGTGTCATAGCAAACCTTACAAATTCTCTGTGCTGGCCAAAGAGAAGCTGAAGATAGTACTACAATACAAGTGGCAATAGTTACAAGCTGTTAGTAAAGATATCTTTGCAGAAATTGCATGAAAGGGCCTCATAGAAACACTGCAATGTCCCATTAATTCAGCACTTCAGAGCATCAAAGCACTATGTAAACACTAGCTAAATGTTAGTCATAGTTCCTTCGACAGCTAAGACAAAAAATAAAATCTACCTCCCTTTTAAATGCTGTAGAGTTGTAGTTTCCCTTGTCACACACAAGGCACTGAAGAGAGCAAGTCACATTGTCATTCAGAGTAAATCAGGAGACTCTGTATCTAGCTTACCTGGCTGTATGAAATATCATTTGGATAGGACAGAACATGTGATATGTGAGAGAAGTTTAAAATCAATTTAAAAAGTTAAACAGTCTGCTTTGCACAAGCAGAATTTTTAAAAAGTATTTACTATTTCAATATTTATTTTTCACAAATGTTGATTCTTTTTAGGTCTCCCACCTGCTTCAGTGATGCTGCTTTAAGATCTCTGGTGATATGAGAAGAGCCTCTACAAAGGGAGAGAATCTGGTGCTTAGCACTACTGAAAAAGGTTTGAAAGTACACCTGTGATCCAATCTACCTATCCAGATACATGATATGGAGCAAACTGGAGCACTGTTTCACCTAAAAAGCCTCCTATAGCAAGCATCCTGCCTCGTCAAGAGAATAAGAAAGATCTCTCTGATATGTACGGAGGGAAAGTACCACTCACCTATTTTAGGCATCTGTGTTTCTCATGCACTCTGTAAGGAACAGTGTTAGTTTAGTGATGATGAGTGTCTTTGGCATAAGAGCCTAACATCAGAGCCCTCCCTAATTCACAAGGTGAAAGACACAGAGCTCTCCTTCCAGCTCCCAAACGCTTCTTGTCTTCATCCACAAGGAGTGTAGTGCCTCATGTTTGAAGCTTAGAGGGAGTTGCACCTTGAGATTAGTTTCACTTGCCCAAGTCTGTGGCCTAAATGCTGTGTGAAGTTTCCAATTCTCGCTCTCTGGCACCTTGGAGTTTTCCTTTCTCACTGTGCAATCTTCACCAGGAGGGTGGGAAAGTCCTTCCCAGGATATCCCATAGCTTCGTCACTCAGGAGCTCTTCTGAGGTATTTTAGCTGTGGCAGCAGCTGCTCTCAGGCTGGAAAAAGGATGTGAATTTGAGTCTTATGAAATTCGTTGCATTTGAGAAGCATCTCCATGACACAGTGTGTAGAAGATGTATTATTTATACACAGAAGTGCAGACCAATGGCACAGAGCAAGAAGCAGGACCAGCATGTCCCAGATAAATTGAACCTGCTGAGTTTCTGCTGTGCTTTGGGACTGTGGACATTTGTTTTCTGCACACCAGGCATGGTGTGTGGATCTGCAGATGCTGGTCCTCCTCTGAGCTTATTGTTGCCTAGAAAACACAGGCAAATCTACCACACTTTGCAGTGCTCACAAGGAGAAGTTCCTTAGGCAAGCTGGTAAATCTGCAGCTCAGGATATTTTTGTACTTCTTGGTCAAGTCTAGTTTTCACTTTTCTCCTCCAGATACTGAAGTCTGAATTAAGCACCAAATATTTTTGCTTTCACTAAGAGACAAATTGAGACTTATATTCATCCCTAATGGTGATTTGTATGACAATGAGGTTGACTCTGAAGATCATCCTTGTTTATTTGACAGTCTGGGCTGAAGCCACTGAAGGCCAACACCCTGCTCACAGAGAGGTTCCAAATCTCTCCTGATTAGCTGAAGCTGAGTCAAAACCTTGTTCATGAGAATAGAAGTGAGAATTTCTACTGTGCAATATGGAATCTTTGTCAGGTCTGAAGTTTTTCTTAGTATGATAACAAATAAAAGTTACCTTGTCAGTAGATTCAAATATCCAAAATTTTCTCGGTCTTAATAAAGTGTGGGTGGTTCAGAAGGAGGGTGGAATGTGCCCATATTGTTGTCTGGTGCATGCAGCCCAGAACAGGCTATATGACACAAGGTCTTTTTTTCCTTTCTTCCTTTATTTCAGGGAAGAAGAGAGCCAAGAACCCCTTATCTATCCTGGGAGAAGGGAGAAATCAGCCTTGTGACATCAAAAGTTAGAAAGGCTGGTCAAAAATCAGAAGAAAAAGGAGTAAAGCCTTTAAAGCTCCAGCTGTCTTCTGCTTGCACTTCCAAGTTTACAGCTACTGATCCACCTCCAATTCAACTGTCTCTAGCTTATTCCTCTTACCTTAAGCAATGCAACAAAGCAGGTGAAACAGTATTTTTTCATGGTAGCTGTAACAGCAGGATCTGCTTATGTAGTATAATATGAGATGCATTCAAACATTGTATAATGAGACGTTTCTGAAAGTATGGCTCTCTACTTTTGTCCATTGGTTTTGGGACAGTTACAGTTTTCTTTTTGTGAAATTAGAAAAAGAAAGGAAGCTGACCTTCAACAGCAAGTAGAAGCCTAATTAAATCCTTCAAAGAAAATTTTTTGTGCTTTTTCATTACTTTGATAATACTGAGATGTACAGATCAGTGGTCGAGGTCAGTGGTCACATAAGCTAGTCTCATTCCCAGCACATTTCAGTCCTGTGAAAGGATCAAGGGCAGAATTCAACTGTTCTGGGAATCTTGTTAGGTGATTAAATGAACATTCACTTTGTTCCCATTTACTGGTGTGATATGTAATGATTTGCTGTCAGCCGAGAGGGAGACCTGAGTAGACAGATTTCGTATAAACTGAGGGATAGAGATGAAAGACAGTAATTGACTGTTATGCATTAAAGGGAGAAGGAGTTGGCATGGTCACCCCAATTTCCAGATACGACTTTTTACAAAAAAATTGCAGATGCATCTACCCAGAGGATCCTGGCATCCTGGGATGGGCTGGATCAGGAAGAAACACAACGGGAAGGTAGAGGAAGATGGGAAAGTGGAAAAAAGGAGGAATATGACAGCTGAGCACTGGCTAGAGGAAGGGACTGAGTGTGTCACAGTTTCACAAAAAGACGTTTCTGGAGACTATTGGGGTATTTGATAGAGAATTTAATAGAATTCTGTTATAAATGTAACATTTTGCTCTTCTCTTATTGTTAATAACAAAGTTGAAGTAGCAGAGAAAACATCTCACCTGACATTTATATCAAGTGCATTTTCTTTTTGTCTTCTAATAGATGCAGGGCACTTTGAGTTACAGCCACATAGTTATGGATGATAGTTATAGAACAAAGTAGGTCTGAAGTTTAAACTTAATAGTTCCTAGAAGATCATCTACATTTAAGCTATATTTGAGCATTATTTGAAGCTTGTCTCAAACTGGATTTTCAGCTTTAATTAATTCCATGAGTTTGTGGGTTAAAGTTCTTGGTACAAAAGTAGGATTATTTTCAGTTTGGTTTAGGTTTCCCACTGCAAAGAGATGTGAAAGAGCAGGAGCACTGTTTCTACTCAGCATTGATCATTTACTTTAGATAAACAGCAATAGCTTTGAAAGAGCCTTCCTTAGATCTGCTAAATGATACACTTGCTGGTCTGCAATCTGCTGGGGTTTAGAGAGACTCAATCTCTTTTAATTTAGAGCTCCATTCTCTTTGGTTTGAGGCTCACATCTGGCACTGGGTTCGATCTTTTGACTTTCACAGTGGAAATGGCAATTATCACAAGGATTTCTAGAGGGTTCCCTGTTGTTCCTTTAGGCTGACAGGACAAAGCTGTCGGATATCAACAACAAGGCTCCAGAAACACCTCATGTCTTCACTTAACACTTGACCCTGAGGACCTGACTTCTCAAGTGCTCTGAATGCAGCTATTGACACTCCACCTGCAGTTGCTTATCTTTAATCACAGTACATAGTGTGAGGAAACCATCCTTTATATATTTTAGGGGGATTTTCTGAGCCATTGGTGGCTGGATGACAGGTCATGTCTCCCATTCCCATTCATGCTTCTGGAAACCTCCTACTAATGAAGTCATCTCATCACTGTGGTGTCTCATTAAGGATGAGAAATACAGCAATTCTCTGAAGCTTTACATATTTCTTTATGCATATTTATCCTCAGTATTTACTTAAAAGGCTTAAAGAGAAAAGAGTGGGATTCAATGTGTCTTTCTCTACCTTTAACAGTTCTTTCACCTATTAATTTACTGTTTAATTTCTGGCTCATGCTGTTACCATTTATTATTTACCTCACTATATTGCCTGATTCTACAAGGTCAGTTAGGATGCTGTTTATTGAAAACATGTACATAATAAAATACTCAAACATCATGTCATTGCTTTTAAATTAAATTCCTCAGAAAAATACAGTTGAGTAGTTAGTGAGCTAGTTAAGTGGTCTAGCATGTTTACAAGGAAAAACAGCATGCCTGGAAGGAACTTCTAATTTTAAAAATTAAAATCCTGGCTTTCCTCAAGGGTGAAGTGTCTTCAAGAGCCCAAATCTACCATGAAATGCAATAACTCTCTTCTCTGAAACAATGCAGACAGCATTTTTAATGCAGTTTTTAAATTATTTATGTGAGAAACTTCAGCCCTGGGAATTGCAGCATGATTTCAATAGTAGGATAGAAAATGGGACAATCCTTATCTTACTGTTTAAGCAGACGTGTCTCTTTACAAAGCCATCAGTTACTCTGTTTGGCAATGGTACAAATATTTTGTCTGATCATCACAGAATCAGAGCTTTCCTATCCCATGTTTCTCTGGTAGGTTGAATATCTTGATGGGAAAAGTAGGAGTACTTTAATCTCTTTCTAATTCCTAAAGTTCTCAAAATCCTGTCCCTGCTGTCAAAATAAAAGGGCCTGCTGCTTTTGGGGCTTAGGTGGTTTTATGAGAGATTCTATGGGTTCATAAGTAACACTCTCCCTTTACAGTGTCTCACACTGTATTACACAAATCTGTGTGCATATGCTTCCTGTTGGCTTGATTTTGTAAGTTTGCTCTATTGGTGCTTTTCTCCTCACCTCAGCCACTTTTATGTGCCCTTTGTCATTACTTCCAACCTTGATGGAGTTTATTTATTACTGACTGCATTGCTGTCACCTGAAACATGTGGCATCTTTTCAAACCATTTTTTTTTTAAACTCACTTTAACACAGGCAGTTTTGATAACTTCTGGAAGTCAGAAGTACGTAACTAAAAGTACAGAAATAATGAAGTTAATTAATCAGGAAAAAAAGTTTGGATACAAAATGGAGAGCCTGGGCATTAGTACTGTAGGAGCAGGACAGAACTCACCGTTCCCATTAGTGATCCAATACTGCCAGCAGCCAGGGATTTCAGCAATGAAACGTGGCAGTAGATGAAGGGAATAACAATATATTGCCAGGGAACTAAGCTTGCTACACAAGACATAATGCAGCTACTGTGGCTGTTGTAAGCTCAGGGCAATATGGTTCTGTTCTCATCTATTTCAAGAGTTAATTCAGCTCCTTCAGCAGCAACTCTGTGTGTGTGGCTGGACAAAAAGAGATGGTGTGAGTAAAAGATGTGCACTGCTGATTTCAACCCAGAATATTCCCTGCACTCAGGGCTGTAGTCACAGCACAGCCAAAACAGAGCCTGGCTTCTTTTTGAAAACCTGCTAAATACTTTCCTATTTAAAATCTCACTTTTTAGCGTGACATGTTGAGCAACAAGGATTTCAGTTGGGACATGGCTGTAATGATCTTGATATGGTTCAATAGAATAGTGAGATGAATCAACTTACTTTCTGTATATGCTGTTTCTGTATATGATATTACCACCCACCTTAGAGAGATTGAATGAATTCTTTCATGCCAGCTCAAGATATATTCTTCCTTTATACTTGGTACAACTTCTTCCCCCCATTCTTGAAGTTCTCAAAATAGTGAAGTGACTTTTATCTTCAGCTCACAAAGATGTTAAGACTGGAAGAAAGGTTGTGTGCTTCTCTAGACGATGCCACAGCAGATCCAAAGCTAAGTAAAAATGTTACTAGAAAAATGTTCTTCTAACCCCCACTACTATTTTACCTTCCTTACTATAAGGAGAAAGCTGAGATAGAAACTAGTTAATTCATCTGCAGGGGCACCCCTCCTCACAGGAAATACTCAGCTGGAGAAAATGTGTGGTACAAATAAAGTTCCAATGGAAAAGACAACATGAGCCAGAGACTCCTGTTGTAGAGTTAAGGAAAGACTCAGGAAAGCTGCACATAAAGTACTGGAAGTACCATAGATGTAGAGGAAGAAGGGGTCCTTGGGTTGGTTTATATGACTTTCACTGTATCACATAATTTAGTCCAGCTGCTTTGGCAGTAGGCTTGAAAACCAGTAAAAGAAAGACTTAGGTGATGGAAATGTGCACATTGTAAAGATAAAGTAATGTACTGCACTGATAAAACTCTATCAAGCATGCAATGAATGGGAAAAAGAAAAGTATTGAACTTATCTTTATCAGAGGTGGGGGCTGATCACCAGATTCTCAAATCCAGTGAAGAGCTCTGCTTTTAAGGATTAAAGGGTATATTTTCTCTAGGTGATTTCTCCATTCCACAGAAAGATTTTGAAAATATGAGTTGTTATCCTGTTCTAGATGACTGAAATGCAGAGCATTGACAGAGATGTAAGATGTGGGGAAACAATCTTTATTTTTATCACTGAACTGTTTTCATAGAGTGTTTGAATAGCGAAGAGATAAGAAAATTCATTGCTTTTACTGTTAAATGAAAGAAAGCAGAAAATAATCTGTCAGTGGCCTGATCCATAACACAAAAATCCCAGGAGTTTTCCAGTCTCTCTGTCTCTGGCAGTGGAGCCAATAATCCCTCTTAAAGCTGGCCTGCTGAAGGAAGCTACTCTAAATCCCAGCTTCTGGGGTTTGTGGTCGCCAAGTAAGGCATTCCACTCTCAGATTTAGGTATTTATTTTGGACCACGTTCATGGTGAGAAGAACAGTGTGAAAGCCAGTGGTTACAGAGAGAAAGGGGGGTGTCACAGGGTGGTGTTATGAGTTTCCACTTCAGTTTTCAGTGCCTGGTGAAGGTGTTTTCTTTGAGTGCCTGCTCAAGGGACAGGGAGATACACTTCAAAGGCCTCCTGTGGGGATTCAATCCACCTCAGCCATCAAAAAGTGGCACCCCAGCCGTGTGTTTGGGTGTGTGAGAGGAGTTTTATGGAGAAGAGAGTACAGGAAGAGATTTCAGTGGTTAGATGGGCAGGTGAGCTGCTGCCAGCTGCCCAGGTGAGGATGGCTGCAGTGTGCCTGCCTCCATGAAGTGCTCTCGCCCAGGACGGTGCCTAGGCACTGCCATGCTTGCATTTTTCTCTCTTTCTCCAAGTGTACCTTGACATAGCAGACTCACAGATAATCCCAGTGCTTAAAAAATGCCATTTCTTCTGTATAAAGGAATTACTCATGTCAACAGATGATTCACGACTGGGGAGGAGTGAACTGTTTTGTATGCCAGGAGAGGAAAAAGGTCTCTTAGCTTAGAGGTGGGAATAAAAATATTTCAGCTGACTCTGGGTTCAAGGATCCTGTTGTTCTAGGTTTAGGAAAAGGCGTATATTTGGTAAAAATCCATCATATCAGAGTGTAGCTAACATGTCCTTATTTCTTGCAATTCTCTTTCCTTTTTTTGGCAGAAAAATCTACAGGTTTCATGGGTGAAAATACAATAATTTTTCTATTGCAATTTCATGACTAGGAGCTCACATTGTAATTTATGTCAGAAACACAAGTTACTAGAGAAATCATACTACCTATGTTTTACTGCTGATATTTTTTCTGGGCAGGTCCCAAAGATACAGTAATGTAAAATACCTTGTGTCTGTGATCAGGAATCACATACACAGCATTTATCCTCTTGATCCTATTGAATAATTCCCTCTCAGTTCTTAGGGTTAGGATGCTTAAAGATGAGTTCCTCTCCACATGGGTAGAAGGGAGGGGAGAAAAGTTTCTTATCATCTATGTGTTCTGTCACCAGGTTATTCTAAATACCTGCAGTGTGGGACTAAAAGATTAAAGATTTTGATAACTGGTATGACATACACATCCAAGAAAGACTTTATATAAAGGAGAATGAAAACATGTGAAAAACATTGGTCTTACCTCATATGGCAAAGCAGAAGGTCACACTTGCTGTTCTCAAGCTACCAGAATATTTCAAATGAGAAAGATGAGAACAGGCAAGCTGTGCTGAAATACAAATGCGTGGTTGCTTGGTATCTAGAGACAATTTGCATACACACAGCCATTAGGACCAATGCCTGAATGTGCAATTGGCTCTGAAAGCTCTCTCACCCTTTATCTTTTCATATATATTTTTCAGTACTGGAGGATAGTGATTCTGGAATTCTCAGTTGTGAGAGAGGAAATTAATGCTACACCTTGCCTCTCAGAGCAAGCTCATACTGCAAATTGTCTTTGAAGTTACTTGATCCCTTAACAAATTAAATTCATTACATTTGTTTCATGGCTATCATGACAGCCATGTGCAGAAAAGGTGTATATACAAGGCTTGGAACTGTCCTTCACTTTCAGACAAACAGATGTGAAGTTTAGATTATCACTCTCCCACAGGAAGGTCAAATGTAGGACATCTTCATACGACATGTAATTTTGAATGGAAAATGTTATGCTATTTCATATACTGACATCAGAGACATCATTATTTAGTTAATTCTCATGAGCTGCAAAACTTGATTTTGGTACCTGTTACTGGCAGCAGAAACCAATTAAAAAAAATCTTGTACAAGCATAACTGTGGGTTTTCTGCACTGGGAAATGTTACAGGAAATTAGCTGCTTTGCTTTCACAGTGTGGAAAGGATAGAGGGAAGGGCCAGTATATCAATTTAATTTACCCAGGACTAGAACTGTGCCAGGTATACAGATGATGCATTTACTTGGCATCACTATCAGAGCAGGACAGGAGACACCATCATTAATTTAGGAACACAGGTGCATATATTCCTTCAGTTTTATTCAGCCACCTACTGTAGGTACTTCATCTAGGCAGCAAGAAGTAGCTCAGACACTACAGACAATGCAGAAAAGGGATTATGTGCATATGAGGTGAACAGCTGTGGTGGGATCCCTTTGCTGTATTGCATTGCGGGATATCCTCCAGTAGGATATCTTGTCTGACCTCTGTGTGCTTCTCCAGAAAACTGCTGGTCTCCTGTAAGCCTTGTGTCCCATCTACCAGTGCTGCACAGACATTATGGATAGACCTCACAAATGGTGTAAGGTGCCCACATTGAGGTCTGAGGAGTCATCCCCCCAAGGTGGGACTGATCTCGATATTGCCGGCACTGAAGCGTCTCGTAAGGTGGGTAAGTGCCAGGCTGTAGGTGTCCATTTGTGAGTGAGATGTCTAAGCTCCTGCTGCTCTTCATGCAGGCACTTGATTAATTTTGCCAAACAGAAGTTTTTATTTCCACATGCATATTAAGGACACAGTTCCTACAGGATACCCACACCTGCTTGAAATGCCTGGCAGAGGCCAGGTGGGATAACCCTGCCCCTCAAATGGCCTAGCTACCCATTTATGTGCAATCAAACTCTAAATCTCCATTGATTACAGTGGGAGCTCAGATATCTAATCCACAGGTAGATACCCACACTTACCTAACCTTAGTCATACTTTATGTGTGGATTTTTCTGTTCTGGCTTCTGTGGGGTGATGTTTTTCACTTACAAAGTAGTGTATGATCTTCTAGTCACCTGAAAAACAAGCTGTCCTGCACCAGATTCCTCCTTCCTGCTGAAGAGTTTCTCCTTGGAGGAAAAGTTAAGGGAAATCCTCTTTCAGTACTGAATTTGTCCTTGACTGAGGTGTTGCTTAGTGACAGACTCATGGAAAGGCACAAAAATCTGCAGTCTCCTAGTTTTACGACTGACATTTTAATAATTTGTATTGATTCACAACAAATATTTTGTGGGAAAACAATTGTTTGCTTTACTGATTCTACTCTCTTCTATCCATTTAGCTATTTTTATTTGATTTCTGTTTGTTTTGACACCCAAGCATTTACTTTTGAAAGTGATTTAAAAAATATTATATTATCACCTGACTGTAGAATTATGCAGCTGAGTATCTCTGAATATCCTTTTCACTAGATAGTCCAGTATTTCTTTATCTTGTAAATAGTCAGTGCTTACCCCACCAACAATGGAATGGCAAGTTTATTTTAGTGGCAAATAGGTTGTGTTTATTCCTTTTGCACATCTAATGCAATTGAAAGTGCTTCAGTCCAGACTTTTTCCATGACGATGCCAAAGGAATGTCCTTAAGTTGAATACTGGTCTTAGAAAGGGACTTAGTCAGAGAGCTACCCCAGAAACCACTTCCCTTCCCTTTGAAATGAAATGTTCAAGTCCAAAATCCTGCTGCTTCTGTCAATGCTTTTGATGCCCCAGAGCTACTTGGAGAACTGAGCTCATGCAGAAGTCTCAGCAAGCTCCTCAAATTGGTAATTTCAGTGCTTATGAACTACATGTAATTTTCAAACAGAGGTCTGTCAGATGGGAACTCCCACAAAAAAAAAAAAAACCCAGCCAAAAGGAGGGCTTTTCAAGTTTCTGTCATTTCAGTTGGCAGAAAATTGAGAGTTTCTGTTCAGTATTTAAGGAGACTTTGGATATGTCTTGGTGGTCTTGTGAGTCAAAACTTAGGAAATCATTCTGCCCATGTAATGTACAGGAAATGTGAGTGACCCCTGCAGTCAAAAGGACTACTTAACTTTGTTTTCATTTCTAAAGTAAACCACTGAGATTGTTAAACAGGAAAAGACTGAACATATTTCCAAATGCAAAAACCCCCAAGCAGTAGTCTGCATTTTTGTAATGGAATAAAAATGCATGGACATATAATACATTCAAGGCAAATCTATGAATTTAATAATAATAGCATTATCTAGTTTCTATTTATAAGAGGATCACAAAATTTCAAATGTTTTTATCTTAATTAGTGATGCATCTCTAATTTTAAAACCACATCCTCATGTAGCCATCAAGTGCAGCTTCACAGGGGAGTATCTCCTTATTGTTAGCACTCACTCTTCTTTTCCAGGTATCTAGACATGCACTGACTGCATTTCTGTGTTGGAATTACCAGTATAAATTATTTCATCAAGCAGATTTTAATGATTTTCAAACACTGAGGTCTCAGTGAAAAGCCAGCCATTCCAAGTGTCATGAGACATACAGGTGCATTATTCAAAAGGTATAAGAAAGTCTTAGTGCCTAGGCATACTGGCTTTCACAGAAGGCAAGTGAATTCCTATGGGTCACTCAGAGAGAGGTCTGGTTTTAGTAAAAGTAGCAGCCTGTGGATTCAAACTGCCCGACATGAAGTTAGATAACATTGTGTACTTGTCTGAACCAAATTCCTGGGAAAAAAGTTTTGTGGTATCCAACTTTGGAGTCAAATCCTGCCTGGATGTGTAGGATATGTGTTTCCAGAAGAGGCTCTTTTCCTTTGGTGATGTCTACATAGCACCAAACTAGATTTCAGTCCCAGTGCTTAGGATAACAAGCCAGTATTTGACCCAGGTTGTAGAAATCATATAATTTTGTGAGGAAGGCTCAATTTCTTCCTTTTATTGGAGTGTATGACTGGCTTGTGTGCTCTGAAAGATCCACACCAAAATGAAAAGGATGAACTTGAGCCCTGCTCCATCCTACTGCCATGTTTTGATGCCTGTGCTTTCCACCACTTTCTGTGACAATCTGAAACCCATTCTCATCCTCACCCTTAGGGTTTTCACCAGAACTGATCTTGGTTTTGTCCTGTCTTGGCATTTCTTATTTTCCAGCTTTGACCTTGTGTTGAAAATGTCACATCATGTACTCTCAAGTAAAACGGCCTGGCTAAAAGCCTTTGTGCTCATATGTGCAAATAAGTGAAGATGTGCTTGGCTGCAGTCATCCTTTAGCTGGAACTGAGGAATGTTGACACCAGCACAAGTGGTAACTGCTCCAGCTCTGAAGATTGGGTCTCATATTACATGTTCTCCAGCTCAGCCATGGCCCTCACCTCTTCCAGGTGCTGTAGAAGTGCAAACAGAGGAACGCGTCGCAAAAGAGACAGCAGAGACAAATTTGATTATCAGCTACACACCATTAACAACCCTCATCTCTCCCTGCTTGAGATCTTCTCTAGTTTAATTAATTGCTTGATCCGAGACAAAGCTTTTGGATAAACACACACTTATGAATATTGCAGATAAATCAAGCAGGGAATTCTAAATGGCATTCATCTTTTCTTTCCTTTTGAAGTGTCCTCCAGGCACTAATTTGCCTTTTCATTTTCTCCTCTTTTATTTTTTTAAATAATATTTCTCATCCTTTAATTGGAGAAAAGTGGGCATGGTTAGAATAAACTTGTGACATTGCTCTTTATCTTTCTTTTAGTGTTGTCATAATCAGTAGTTCATAGAAGACGTTGAATTACCCTAAAATATTTAGAGGTATTTGTTCTATTTATGGGTATGCAGAGCAAGCCAACATTCCCTCCCCCATGTGGAGGGAACAAGGGTAAAAAAGGAGCCAGATCTTGTACTCAGTCATGTAACTTTGATTTAGGAAACTTATGTTCAATTTCTTATTAAGGCACAGAAAGACCTGAAGATAAAGCATTTGAATACACAAATACATTTTGGCTCCTAACTTTTCCTGTCAGGTCCTAGGTGTGCTAGGAGAAAAGTCCGTAAGTATTAATACGGATGTGTGCTTTCTTTGTTTTGGGGTTCATTTCCCCATTGTTTAATCAAAGTGAGCTTTCTTCAGGTACTAGAGGAGTTATGGTTATAAGTCTTTGCACTTTTAAGAGCATCCAGATACAGCAAAGTGCATTGATACTTGTATAGGACTGTAGATTGAAATATATACAGTACTTTGGTACTAAAAGATGCACTTGTGAATTTTTTATTTGTTTTTCAGCCTTATTTCAAATTCTTATGTAATAAAATAATGTCCAATAATCTTGAACACCAACATCATTGCAACTGCAAATTTTTAGCATTTTATGAATCCTTGACTGCTGTTAATAACTTTATTTTAACCTTACACATTTGGTATTTTTTATTGAGTCCTCCATTTCTATGCATTCAAATATGCATTTTTATTCCCTGTCTTCAGAATATTGAAGACTAATCTGCTGGTGATTGAAAGATAAAGTCAGCTACAGCTAAGAGTGTTGGGGTCAAGAACCACCTCTAGGCAGCTGATGTCACAGAAACAGAGATGTAGTGGGCTTTAGTTAGTGTTTTGCCTCTTAAAAGGAAAATGGGAAAAAAGGAAAATTAAGAATGAAAAGCTAAATAATAACTAGAAAAAGGAAAGGAGTATGAGTTCTTCCTTATCCAATAATTTCTTTAAAAGGTTGAAACACCTAAGAATATGTTGTTATCTTACACAGATACCTTAGTGTGAAGAAGCCATTCACCATTAAGTGTGCCTTGAGCACTTAAGGAAACCAGTGCCAGCTGCATCTCTACATTATTGGCTTCATAATGGAACGAAATTGTTTGGTTTTCTGTAATTTTTCTAGCAGTAGGAAACACCATATAGCCAGGGCACCTCTTATGGCTGTCTGAATTTTTCAACATCTACTAACTGCCTTGTTTCCAGTCATTTTCTTTCATAGGGGTGATTCCCTGAAAAACAAGATATTGAAATGTTAAGGCCACTTTGGCAATGGAGGTACATGCTGGTCTTGTGAGAAACACCAGCATCTATAAATACACAGCTGAATGTTCACACCATCACTTTTGGTGTCTTCACTTCTAGGTGTCCCTCTTACTTCAATAAACAGGAACAGTAAAAGTGTGTACTCGCTCCCACTGATGCACTCTGCATTACAGTAATAAATCTCAATACACTTTCTCAAAAAAATCCAAAAAAACCCAACAAAAACAAGCCCACTGAGAGGTCTCCAATGTTTTCAGACAAAGCAGAGCTCTCCAAATTACACTGTCGCTGCAAGAATAAATTTTATGTTGTACTTTGTTATCTAATAGCCACAGACTTAAATAATGAAATGAGATTATATTGTAATGAAATTCCAGTAGTCTCCCTGACACCATAGAAGAATTGAGACTGTTAAGTGAACTGCAAGAGAGAGAGAAAAATTATCTATGGACAGACATTTGTATATTAGGTGGTGATTTTTCTACAGATGCACTAATTACAATTTTAATTCATGCATGATAAAAGGAGGGAGCACACATTACTTCTGTCAAAATAGTTCTGAATGTGGTGAAGACGTTAATGAGTAATGTTCCCTTGGATGAAATGCTAACATGTCTGTTTCTTTAGTGTTATTTTGCTCTACTCCCTTGTTATCTTGTAGAAAATGTTGATTGTCATTCAAGCCTTAAAATAAGAATATAATGAGTATGTAGGATTTCAGAAAGAAAACACAAAATTCAAGACAAGCAAAGCCCCTTATCTGAAAGAATTTTTTTTTTTACTCTTCAGAAATTCTTCAGCTGTTTAGAAAAGTATCTCTAAATCTCTGCTTATCTTGAGACATACTTAATCATAAGATAATGAATTGTGCTGAGTGGTGACATGTACCAGTAACCCCATTTTAACATTATAATGCAGTGCTCTTAGTGCATTTTTCTGCAGTGCAGAAGATTACTCCTGATGGAAATAATGTCCTGTAGGCAGATCTATTGTGCCATTTCTCCTAGGTTTTGCTGGAGTACTTTAGTCCTTAATAGCCAGAGGGAATAGTTGGGTGTAACTAAATCAAGATTTCACAGTAAAACAAAGGATGAGAGAACTAAGAGGAATGCCCACTGTTTTGTGATGGTTTGGTCCAAATAAAATGGCATTAAATATCTGAAAGTTTCCTAGAGACTTACAAGAAAGTTATAAGATACTAAATACCATCCAGTGTTCAAAGAGAAAAAGCAGAGAATTACTGTCTTGTCTGATAAGACATTTATATGTTTTCCTCCCTCCTTATATTAAATGTGTTCTACAGAATTATTCATTGACAGCTTTTGAGAGAAAAAAAATTAACTTGTCATAGTCACTGCAATCCTGGTGTTACAGAGCAATGAAAATGAGAATATACAATCATAAAATCACAGAAAGGTTTGGGTTGGAAGGGATATTAAAAATCATATAGTCAAACTCCCCCAGCATGGACAGGTCATATCCATGGCCATTGCTACTTCCTGGTAATTGCAAACTATGTGGGATACTCTGCAGTCCCATCTGATGTGACTAAACAGGACCAGTGCAGATATAATGCATGACCTTCCCTGCTACTTTGAGGTATCAGCTATTCACCAGCCTGGGTTAGTAAAATACTCATTTCCATCTTACATTATTGGACATGTAGGTTGAAGGATACTCATCTTTATTTAAAATTTTTGCCATTGGTAATGGAACAGATGCAAACTCTTCTGTCATGTATTAATTTTTACATTAAAGTGCTAGAAGAGCAAAAGTTTGTTATTTTACTCCTGTGTTTTCTACATTACTCTCATAGTGAAATTGGCTTGTTTATTTGTTTTAGTTGATCCAGCATGATTACAAATGCAGTCAAGTGCTTGGTCCTTGTTTCCCAGCAATATTCAGAGTTGGCACTGTATTGTAGACTCTAAAGTGTAAATGAGAATAGTTTTAGATTCTCTATAAGCATGAGCTCTCAACTACTTCAGCCCATTTTTGTCAGAATAAAACCAATATTTTTATAGGCTTCTTTAAGATTTATGCCCCTCTGAAGGAAAATAATGCTTAAAATTAAAGTAAATATAACATTTTCCGATATTCCAGTTTCAAGTAGTAACAAAATTGCTGATGCTGTTTGAATCAGCAAGCAACTAATGAAAATAAACTATCAGAAAATACAATCTTTGAAGAGCATCAGAATATAAATGGCTAAAAATTTGATGTAACAGTGATGTAAATTGGAATTCCTTGGACTGCAACTATTGAAATTATGTTAATTTTTAAAATAAGAGCAGAATATGAATTGACCTAGAAAAGACTGAATATATTTTACATTTGCTTTTGATCCTTTATGCAAGGGTTAGGGTTTTTTTTCCTTATTATTAAAATTTCCATAGTTTTGGCCACAGCTGTTACAGTAGCAAAACCTAGCTACTCAGATAAAGAAGAAAAATAATTTATAAATCCAAGCAAAATTTCCTGTTTGGTTGTCAGTAAAGAAAGAAGGGGGAATGTACAATAAAGAATGCTGTAATTATACATTTTGCATAAATTTTTTGAAACAGTTAGCACCATCTTTAAGGTGATGTGTATCATTAAGTTGGTTCCTTAGCTCCTTCAGATTCCAACTTATTTTAATATTAGTTAAACTGCTTTTATTTATTTCACATAAAGGTATTGTTTAGGAGCAGACTTATGACACTACAAGTTGAATTACTCTCCCTAACCACAAAGTTGGCACAATGTATGTGTCAGCATTGCTTAGGTGAAAGACTGCTCATCCAGACTGAAGAAATCTCCTCTGCTTGAATGTACTGCAGGTCTTGAAAACTCCCCTCAATCAGGCTCAAAAAAGTCTGGTTTGTTGGTTAGATGCTGAGATTTCATTTATTTGCTCAGACTGTCACTTTTCTGCTTCTGAAAACCTTTATTTGTTTAGTTGCTCTTTAAATATTAACAACAATTATACAATCTGGAGAATAAGAAAGAAATTTTGATTTTCCAGAGAATATGCATCTACACCCACAGCATACTGCCTGTATTCTTCTTCCCCTACTTTCTGCTGAGCTATACTGTCCTGCTATATGCATGAGTTTTGTGTACCAGATTATAGCACAGGAGTTTTAATAATATTAAGGTATTAGAATGTTTTTCTGATACAAAAGTAAGTACACAGCACACGACACAGTAAGAATAGCTTGCTTTTCCTCTCCAAAAAGGTGTTCAAAACAGGATAGACTATCCCTGTGAGGCAATCACATTGGGAACTAACAAAAATAATATTTTTCAATATATCTGAATGTAACAAATTTTTGAAAAGATTCTTTCTGTGAAGCACAGTAAAATGAGCACTGTCACATCATTGTAAGCTGATAGAGACTCTGTCAGGCTTTAGAAAGCTAAATTAGAAGCAGATGTCTGCCCACACAAAGACAATTATCTCATTAGTAAATGTTTTTTCTAATGATGACAAAAGTGAGACTTCAGACAAGAGACAAAAGAAGTTGTGGATAGCAGAAGATGGTCTTGAGAATTAGCAGAAATTAAGGGAGCAGTTTGAATGACCTAATTAAGATCAGATATATTAAGTATATTTTGAAAAATTTGATGGCAGTATGAGAAGTTCACTCTCTGTTAAACACACAACATAAACCTTCTATGTTTCCTTCCTAATTTGGGAATGAGTGGTCATGCACTGGAAGAGGTTCCCCAGAGAAGTGGTAACAGAACCAAGACTGCCAGAGTTCAAGAAACGTTTGGACGATGCTGTCAGGCACGTGGTGTGACTTGGAGTGGTCCTGTGCAGAGCCAGGAGCTGGATTTGGTGAACCTTGTGGGTGCCTCCCAAGTCAGGATATGTTCTGGTATTTGGATTCCTTTGCAGAAGACTGCTGGGAAACTTTTTAAGATTACATAGTGATTGGAAATCCTAGAAGTAATATAAATACTTTATTGTCTTTACACAAAATGACAAGCAATGTTCTTGAGCAAAAATAACGTGTAGTCCCACAGTTAACAGGCTCAGTTGTTGATATCTTACTTAGATGTGGTTAGAAATTCTTTAGAGGATAACAAAAAACTACTTTTATTTAACCACAGTTTTACTTCAAATACTGTGTCTCCCATCTAAATTGAATTCAATTTTAATAACAGTAATTATCATAATGGAAAATTCTGTGGTACTTTTCACCAGTGGAACCCAAAGTACTTTCTAAGGAAGAGTAGAAGATCACTTACTGCATTTTACACTCTTTGTCTGGGACTTACTATTATTGCTTTGAGTTGTGGTTTTACCCCAGCTGGTAACTAAGCTGGCAAAGGTTTCCTTCCCAAGTGAGATGGGGAAGAGACTCAGAAAAACAATAAAACTTGTGGGTTGAGATGAGAACAGTTTGATACTCGAAAAGAAAAAGTGAATAAAATTTTAATGATAATTATGACATAAAGGAAAGACCAAGAGAGAAAACTAAAACTGAAGAGAAAAAAAGGGATGCACAATTGAATTGCTCACCACTTGCTGACCTATGACCACCCCATCCCAGAGCAGTGATTGGCAGCTCCCAGGTAACTCCCTGCATTTTAAACACTAAGCATGACATTCTGTGGTATGGAACATCCCTTTGGCTGGTTTGCTCAGATGTCCTGGTGGAGCTCCCTCACAGTTTCTTGTGCATTTGCTCAACCGGCACAGCATGGGGAACTGAAAAGCTCTTGAATTAAGAATAAACACCACTCAGCAACAACTAAAACATCAGTATGTTATCATTCTTATTCTCATAAAAAATCCAGAACAGGGCACTGAATGAACGTCTGATGAGAAATCTGACTATCCAAGTCAAACCTGGTACACTTTGAAAGAGAAAAGCCTGTTTTCAGGGGAAGCATATGGAATATTTTTTTTATAATCTTAAACAATTCAAATGGTTACTCCATAATGCAAAACCCTGAAAGCCTTTACATAAGTCTGAACCCTCAGATGAACTAAGATGAAGGCAGTCCTTGACTTGCCACTTAAAGCACATGAACTCATTTTTACTGAAGTCTTACAGGATGGTTTAGCTAAATCTAGATCTTCTCCTTTATCTTGAGGAAATAGTTTTTGAAGTACCTGAGGCTCTAACCCAAATCAGATGGTTTTTTGGCCCTACTGCTGACATCTCTGTTGACCTCTAAAGCTGGTTCAGGGGGAGCCATGCCACCCCTTGCAGAGGGTTCTAGCAGGGACTGCTGATGCTGCCTCTTACTTCAGGCTCCTGGAAACCTGTTGTATGGCCATGAATTTCCACTGTGGCCTTCAAGTAATAATTAGTGAAACACTGCCTAAACTGTTCTTATATATGGTGACAATATCAGAACAACAAAGTATCAACATCAGAAAATTCTACATTTGAAAGCTTCCTGAGTATCTTGATTTCCAAGAGAAGGTTTGTATGTCAATGTACATGTAGGCAAACAAGAGTAGATTCAATATTTTAGTATATTGAATTCCAGCACACTGAGGATAAGCATTTGAGCATCTTGAGGGAAGGAGTGGGCAGAAAAAAAGATGGAAAATAGAAACTAATTATAAAACTATATTAAAGCAGAAACATGCCTTTTTAATCTGGTAGTTTCCAATTTTATTTCATTTCCCTCACTTTTGTAACATATAGCTGATGTACTTCTGAATAGAAGGGCAAAAGGATTGCATACTTCACTTACAAATGTCAAGTTTACTAGCACAGGTTAGCAATTTAATACATTCATTGCACTGAATTTAGTTATAAATACAAGAAACAACAGTGTTGGTAGAAAGGCTGCAACTTTGTTCCAAAGCTTACAAAATTAACCCCTACACTACTAAGTACTTGTTATTCGTCTGTCAAAAGGAAAAAGGAAGCTTTAACTGAGACGTTGTTCAAAGTGTAGCTAAGTTTGCCTTGGGAGAACATGCCTAGGAATATAATCAGTCTCACTGGGTATTTTCACATCCAGTTTCTTCCTGGAACTGACCAACAGTATTGCATAGTGTGTCAGGAAGAAAAGGTTGTCAAACAGACAGATGAGGGCACAAAACTGCACATGGACACCCTGGAACATGGAGCTGCACTTTTTTGATTGGCTTATCAGGGAATGAAAAAAGCTTTTTTAATTCAGCAAATGTTTACACACAGTTCAGTGTCCTACCCTTTTTGTCTGGTTTTTCAGCATCAGCAAAAATGTCAATACAGCATAGTATTGACAGACCAGCTTGGTATGTTTTTATCTGTTGTGTTTTGAAATAGATTATTTAAGGTGAGCTAAAAAGGATACAGACTCAAATTGCCTGGTTAGCTGCAAATACAGCAAGTGTTCAGGAGGGTGAGCAGAAATAAAACTAACTTTTCTCAGGTCAGAAGGAGAGAAAAGGTGAAAACAAATCCCTTAAAACATTCTCTGGAGGAGAGACCAAGTGAGGCTGGTGAGGAGCCTGACTCTTGCAGGGATTGTCCAGTTACTTTATGATGACTGCAAGTCTCTGGTCCTGCAGTACAGCATCACTTTCCTGGAAAACAAACTGCCTCAAGCCAAAATCCAGAGGAGGTCAAAAAAATGAAATCTAAGTGGAAGAGTTGATACTTTATTAGTAATGCATGAATTTTTACCCAGATGATCCAGCAAGAGATTGTTTACTGAGTCATCTTAGTTCTCTCCTACCCTTGGCATGTTCTTCCCACATATCACAGTATCTACAGCAGTTAATTTAGAGGGGCTCTGCAGGTTTTTGTTGAGCTTGAGAGCTTGTCATGCCTTCAAATTTCATTTCTAACCTCCCTACTTTACTCATCTTGTATATTGTTTCCCACGAGCATCTGATCCAAAATGGTATGTGGAGGAAGCTTCCAGCACAGATAAAATTGAGGAGAGGGCCCATGAGAACCTCATGATGCTCAACAAGCCCAAGTGCAAAGTGCTGCACTTGAGTTGGGGTTTTCCCAGATATGAGTATAGATGGGGAGAAGTCATTAAGACTAGCCCTGCTGGGAAGGACTTGTGGATTCTTGTGGATGAAAAGCAGGACATGAGCCATGAGCGTGGCTCACAGACCGGAAAACCAGCCACATCCTGGGCTGAACCAAAAGAGGAGTCTCCAGAAGGCCAAGGGAGTTGATTTCCCCCCCTCTTCTCAGCTCTCATGAGACCCCACCTGGAGTGCTGCATCCTTTTCTGGGGCCCTCAGCACAACAAAGATGTGGACCTGTTAGAACAGGTCAAGGGAAGAGCCACAAAGATGATCAGAGGGATGAAGCCTGCAAAGACAGGCTGAGAGAGCTGGGATTGTTCAGCCTGAAGAAGAGAAGGCTCTGGGGAGATCGCATTGCAGCCTTCCAGTACCTAAAGAGGGCTTATAAAAAAGAGGGAGAGGAACTTTTCATAAGGGTAGATGGTGACATCACAGGGGGCAATTGTTTTAAACTGAAAGACAGTAGGTTTACATTAGAGATTAAGAAAAATTTCTTTACTTAGACAATGGTGAAACACTGGAAGAAGTTACTCATGGAAGTTGTGGATGTCCCATCCCTGGAAGTGTTTAAGGCTGGGCTGGACAGGGCCCTAAGCAACCTGATCTGTTGTAAGGTGTCCCTACCCACAACAGGGGGTTGGAATGAGATGATCTTCAAGGTTTCTTCCAACCCAAACCATCCTATGATTCCATGAAAACTATTTTTAATTGAGCAATAGCATTCATTCATTCATTATGTCATATGCACTGCTAGCTCAAATGATCCTCTTGATGCTACTTTCCACCCCTGGAGAAATTAGTTTTTTCCAGACTGAAGGGAACTTTGAAAGACCATCCATTTTTATACATGAAATTTTTAAAGTGTAAATGCAGAAGCTGCAAGCAGCCATTTAATTCACGTATGTATTCATGCAGCAGGTAGAGGAGGGTGGTTTAGCTGCCACAACAGCCAACATCTTGTAAGCCAAAAGATGGAGAAGTCAACTAATACTACATTTGTTTTTACCAGCAAACATCTTCTCATCCTCAGTTTGGAGCAATAATAATATTTTTTCTATTCTGGAATCTCTTTCTGCTTCCAGCACAGGTTGTCCCAGAATGTCAACACTGGGACATAATACCCAGAATGAAAAAAACTCAGCACAAAAACCCCAAAACTTGTGGACATTACAATTTTTTCCACAGACAAGTTATGACCATCCTTTTATCATGGGATGTATGGTTACTTATCATCACAGACTCTGTGCTCTGGCTCTGTGTAGTCATGCCTAACTCTTCTTGTTTGTAAGACAAGTCAGACAATAAGGCTCTGAATTTGTACCTGACCTTGATCTTGCAGTGTAAGAATCTATATGTCAGCTGTGGGCTCAGATTGGCTGCCTAAATATAATCACCTGAGGCCATCTCTACACGTTGAGATGTCATAAGGCACCTTAGACATGGGGCTGGTGGTGAACATGGAGACTGTAGGAGACTGTGTCCTTCTGGATCAATAGCTGGATCCTGGGCAGGCTGTTCAAGGATATCTCAGAAAGCACTACTTTCTCCAGGTCTAATCAAGGGCACAGGGGCCAGTGGTGTCTTCAGAGCTGTTTAGCTGACTGAACCAGTCTACTTCAGGATAATCTGAATAAATCTCTAGACTCCACTGACTGAATTAACTAGATTTCCATAGACTATGAGGAGAGAAGACACCCTCCTCACCCTCACTTGTGAAGACATACTTTATAGACAAATAAATCTATGTGACTGATCTTGGACTTAAATCTAGACCTGAATTACACCTTTTGCTGAGCTGAATTTTTTTCTGAGAATTATTCAGACCACCTGGAAGAGATGGAGAAAGAAATGGAGTGAGGAAAAAAAGAAAAAAGATTGGTGGATTAAGAGACAAGGCTTGTGAGGAAAGATTGGAAGAAATTGTTTGGTCTGGAAAAGATCAAAAGGCATAATAATGTTCTTCAAGTAGTTTTCATAGAAAGAGCAGCTGTGAATTATTCCCTGTGTGCACCTAAAATAAAGGGAGTAATTGCAGCAAAGGGAAATGTAGTTCCAACCTTGAAAGAGGAGTTTCTAATCATAGGGATGATGAAGTGCTGATGTACACAGCCTGGGGAAGCTGTACAATTGCAATCTCCAGTGTTCTTAACAAATAGGTTGAACAAACATTTCCAGGAATTATTTTGGTGTAACAAATGTGCCTGAGGGCCATGACCTGGGCCAGAGGAGCTTTCAGGCTCTTCAGCCATATTTTTCTCCAGTCAAATCTCTTCTACTTTTTACTCTTGAACTACTCCACAGGAAGAGGACACATCAATAAAATATCTGTTTTAATTATAAATTATACTCCTTTCATGGTGAAGAAACTGTACATGTTTAAGACTAGACAACAGTGATGAGGTACTAAAAGAAATAGCTTACATATTGCCTGTGCCACAACCCTTACCTTAGTAGAAGAGCTGTAAACCATAAGTAGCTGTAAGAAGCACATCCCTTAATTGTTTTTTAATTTAAATCTCTCTTTGTTTTTTCCTAGCAAGGAGAAACAGCTGTAGCAGTGTGGGATGTAATACAAAGTAGGGGATGTTACTTTATATCCACTGTTAATGCAGGCACTGTTCTCCTTCCTGAGGATCCACAAGGGTTGCCTTTGCTCTCCTGCTGCAGGGCATTATTGCAGAGAGCTCTGATGGCTGGCCCTGAGTTAATTAGCTGGAGCAGGGAACCAGCCTTCCCTCAAACCCACCCATGAGCAAAACTGAAGCAAAATGTTCGTCTTTGTCAGGCCCCAAACCACATCAGCACTGTCCATAGTGAACTAAGGAGAAAGGGAGAAATGTTGTCATGATCTGTTTGCTGCACTTTGAAAACAAGGACCGGTATAAAATTTTAAATACAAAGTTTCTTGCTGTGCCTTCCTTCACCATATCTGTAAAGACATTTTGAATTTAGGTTGGGTTCTGGGTTGTATTTTGCCCTTGGTGGAAATTAGCACAAAAAACAAATAGTCTTAATAACAAATGAAGGAGCCTCCCTGGAAGTTTGCTGTGGCCTCCCCATAGCTCTGCTGAGCCTTAGGTTGGGAATACTAAACTGAAGTAACTTTCTATAAAAGTTAATCTAATTCTTCTGAAAAAGATGTCAACAAAGGGTAGACAGGACAACACAGACTTGTCTGACTTCCTGCTTCAGGTCACCAAGTCCCTTTGAAACCCCCTGTGGTTTTAGATAGTAAAAACTAAAAAAAAAAAACCAAACCCAAAAGTGTTCTTCTAACTATGTGGTACTGTTCAGGTGAGGTGGTTTGTGTTCTCATTATAGCTCATGGTGACACAATTCTTTGGTTCATTTAACAGAGGCTTCTTTAAAGGCTGGGAAGACAAAGTGGAAATTTGCAGCTTGGGAAATTTCCATAGCACTCTGCTATGGAAAGGAGGAGCTGAAAGAAGAGAGATTGACATTAGGTGAGGGGAAGCAGGAGAGAACAGCAGAGGAGAAAGTTACTAAAAGCACAAATGGTGAGTGACTGGAAAGTAAGTGAGAGAACAGTGCCAGCAGCAAACAGGCAATTACCAATCAATCTCCAGGTGAGGGCTTACACTTATATTTTCTTGGGATGACCTTATGTACAGTCAGTAGGAGCTTATCAAACACCTGGAATCTAGAGACGAGCTGTGTCACAAGGAGCCAGGGACCTTTTTGGCTCATGGATGGAAGGGGAGAAATGGGGCAGGTGGCTGCATCCTTGACACAGGCACGAATGTTCACAATGCCTCAGGCAGGTACAGCCGGAGAGATACAAACCGAAAGCAGTTTAACTCTTAGTGCAGAGTTACTGCACAAGACTGTGAGAAAATACCTGCCCTTGCTGCATTTTATGCTCCTGGGGAATATCACTGTGAGAATAAATCTAAACTCTCAGAAGTAAGCACTGTTGGGCTCCCTGGATGTTTCAGCTACCAGCCTCAGGCCTGGGGAGCTGCCTCAAATGGAGCAGGCATCTGCAGTGAGGATCCAGCTCTGAATCTCTAAATCATCTTTGCAGCTGGGCATCAGTCGCAAGGTACAGCAAGGCTCCTCTTTCCATGCCAAGCTGTGTTATTAGGCTGGCAGCTGGATCTTTCAATCAAAGTGAGCTGTTGCCACTGCTGGCAGCAGAAAGAGCAAGCAGACAACAGGACTGAATGGTTTTTGCTACTGAATGCAAAGTAAGAAGCCTACAGTGGTTCCAGTTTATTTCAAACAAAGCTAGCGTGTGGGGTTTTTTTTCCCCTCATTTTTGCATGCTCTCATCTATTTGTTCAAAAAATTTGATCATTAAAACATATACATGATTCTAAATTCCTTACCTGAAAATACAGAAAATATCATAGCTAAGCAGAAATGATACAGTAATATAGAGGTAGAGAAACAACTGTCAAGAAAAAAGACATGGATTTTATTTCCAAATCCAAAAGTCCTAGGAGCTGCCATTTCTTCACGAGAAACAGTTTATTTTTCACAAAGAAACATAAAATTATTTTTAGCATCAGTGACATAACCTCAGTTGCCATTTCATCTGCAGGAAGGGGTGATATGTTCTAAGAATATGAGGTGGGAAAGAACATCTTGTTCAGGATAGTCCCCAGTAGTCAGAAATCACAACAAGGTTACAGATGAGCAAGTTATAAGATGTGACACAGCTAGTGCCACTAGCTTCACCAGTACACTCACAGAATCACAAAATCAATTTAGTTAGAAAAGACCTCAGAAATCATCGACTCCAACCTATGATCAAACAACCCCAGGTCAACCAGACCATGGCACTAAGTGCCACATCCAGCCTCTCCACCATGACTCCACCACCTCCCTGGGCAGTCCATTCATTCCAATGTTTAATCACTCTTTCTGTGGAGAAATTCCTCCTAATATCCAACCCATGCTTAAATGTCCCCTGGAGTAGCTGACTATACCCTCTCATCCTGTCACTGGCTGCTTGGGAGCAGAGGCTGACCCCCATCTGGCTACACCCTCCTTTCAATTAGTCATAGAGATAAGTTCACCCCTGAGCTTCCTCTTCTCCAGGCTAAACAACTCCAGCTCCCTCAGCTGCTCCTCATAGGACTTACCCCCTAGAGCCTTCATCAGCTCTGTTGCCCTTCTCTAGAATCAAAATTCACTTCTTCACTCGGAGGGCAGTCACTGGAACAGGCTCTTCTGGGAAGTGGTCAGGGCACCACACCTGTCAGAATTCAAGGAGCATCTGGATGATAGCCTTACTCATATGATTTACTTTTAGGTACTCCTGCACTGGGCTTGATGATGCTCACAGATCCCTTCTAGCATGAGATATTCTGTGATTCTGTGGTTCAGTAGGGACACTACCTGAGGTCCACACATCCACATTACTACACAGACCATTTCAGAGGTTTGAGTTTTATTAAGCAACAGGTTGTTTATAGGTATTTAAATTTTTGATTTGACTGTCCAGCACCATGCACCAGTTTCTTGGTATGTGAGTTGGTCTGACCAGCTCCTTCTGGAGTGCCTTCAACTCTTTCCATCCCAAAGTGGTCAACTCCCAACTTTGGCAGTAGGTGCAGTGACAATCTACAGCACTGCTTTGGAGTGGAGGCCACTGCTGTTCAGCATCTGCCTCCATGGCCACAGTACCACTGTACTCTGTGCTCCTGTACTGCACAGTTGGCCAATCTGGAGCCAGTCTCTGTGGAGTTTCACTACATTGCTGACTGCTCTCAAGAATATGATAGAATCACCTCTAAAAAATGCCTGTTTTACCCTCAGCCTCTCTATGATTGTCTCTCCAGCCTACCCACAATCTGCTCTCCTTTCTTGGACAGGATTGAAAGTAATGTGGAGTGAGACTCTTCCCTTCCACAAAGAAAAGAACAAAGCTGACCTTTTTTTTGGTTAGTGAAAGGGTAGGAAATGTGAGATTTCCATCTAGCCACCTACCCAGCTAGGGCCTGGAGCTAGCACACAAGAGCTGCCCTCTGACTTGGGACTGCCCCCTTCATGCTGTGCTGAGACTGCCAAACTGCAAGAGAAGGACAAAATGCTTATTGCTGGTATGGACTCACCTGTTTCTGCAGCCACCAGGAATGATTCATCTCATCTGACTTCAGCCACCTAGGATCTAGGCATAGACTAGATATCAGAGCTCCTGTCCTAGGTTACAATAGATGTATTTAAGCATTCTATTACCACCAGCTGTGGGCCATTAGCTGTTATCACCTGCTAACGACCCACCCCTGATAACAGACAATGGGCCATCAAGAAACCACCACATGACTCATGGACTTATCTCATCCTATTGTGAGATGCTCCACCCAGGAGGGAGGAGCTGGGCATTCCCACCTGGATATAAGCTGCCCTTGGAACTGCCTGGCCTCTGCCCTGTCTGCTGGGTGACCAGAGGACAAGAGCCACTATGGACTCTCAGTTGGAGACCAGACCTTCCATCGGATCATTGCTTCAACTGGACTTCATTTGGACTGCTGCCACCACCCTAGTAGGGTGTCAGGTTGTATCTGACTTTGTCAGTGCTTTTTCCTTATATTATTTCACTTATTTCTAATTTTTTCTATTAATTTCAATCCTGACTTGTGTTCTCTCACTGGTTTGTTTTCAAACCAATACAGCTCCTATCACAGTTAGTAGACAGTGATGATTCATCTCACCCAAAGTGTATGTTTAAAGTGCACAGAATCCTACTCTGGAAATGCCTGTTACTCTCCATTAACTTTAGAGACAGCACAGGTAAGCAGCTGCAGAACCCCTGCTTAGTGGGGAAAAATAATCCATAGCAGTAAATAAAAGTTTTGTGACTTCAACTGTGCAAAATATTATGGCAGGGATAGATACAGATATGACCACCTTGTATCATCCAAAATCTGCACTGGGCTGGTGCACAGGGGAAAGAGGATGGAGACAGTTGCTGGGTAAGTCATCCTACCCTAGTATGGATGTATATGACACACAGACTGATACAAATTACATCTGTGTGCTTGATTCCCTGAAACCTCTCCATTAAACAAAAATTATCTTGATAAATACAGTTGTGTTTTGAAATTCCCAGTGCTACCTATAATTTGAAAGAAGACTTTCCACTTTATCAGCATTGGCAAATGTGTAAGATATACCCTTTAGGGTATCTAAATTAAAGAAAGACAAACCTCAGTTTGAGATAATCCCAGAGAAGACCAAGAAAAAGAATAAGATCTAAGACATGTTCAATGGGAAAACAGAAAATTGTGGAAGACAGTCACACATGTCTCCATCTGCCTGTTTTGCCAGGTAAACATGTCAGATTAACAACGAGTTATTAAGACTCTTTAGAATTCCAGTCAAGTCAGGGTTTCATAAACAGAAGGCTGAAAAGTATTCCTATTAAATTTTCTTTTGCTTCTTTTTTTTTTCAGATTAGGCAATTTAGAGAGATTACTAATTCCCTCTAGGTCTTCTTGAGCTCTTGATGAGTGCCTATTCCCACATTTGTTTATGAGTCATAATAAACATGGCAACTAACCAAGTTCCTGTGCAGGAATGTTATTTAAACAAGTATATCATATACTAGGAAATCGGTGCATTTTCCAAGTTCTTATGTTATTTTCCTCTCCTGTTCCCAGTTCCTGCCTGAATCAAGAGTATTAGGCAAGCCCATTTTGTGACAAGGTAATAGCCAGGAAAGCTTAATCTAACAAGTAATATGTATGTTCCAGTCTATGGTGTTCTGTGATTTATTTCATTGACTTGATTAATCTCAGAGTGAGAAAACGATTAAGTAAAAGATCTTAGAATCACATAAGGAGAGGGTTATCAAGTGCCTTTTGATTTACTCACAGAATGAACCTGTGAATGAGTTTGCTGATCAGTATTTCATTTGCTCCAAGTATTTATTTCTGAAGAATTTAGAATTATTAATCTGCCTTGCTGTAACTAATGCCATGTGTGTCATTTTCAGGTTTTTTCTTGGCAATTTTTCACCAACTAAAGAAATAATCCTTCTACTAGGCAGAAACCTGGTAGAAGAAATAACTTTGATCTCAGTTACCAAAAGTAAGTCCATGAAGCTTTGTAGATGCAGATATTATAATTTTCTCTGGTATTGTTGTCATAGCTGCAATGGGCTAAGGGCATCAGCAAGACAAGGTTTCTAAGCAGAGATGGCACTTGGGTTATTTCTTTCTGGTTTCCTTTGAAATGTTTCCTTTTATTGATACCAGTGTTACAAGGTCTTGCTGTGATCAGAGAATATATCCAGTGAGACACAAGACAGTCAAATATTAAGCATTCAAAACTGGACTCTCAAAATTTAGGGGACGTTCAGACATGAATCACTGAACTGATGAACAAAAGAGCCTGTGAAAGAGACAGACAAAGTAACAGTTGTGTAAGCTGGTGTTTACAGAAGTCAAAATGGGTGTGTGAACCTATCCTGCTAACATCCTGGATCTGATAAATACTTAATATTTCAGTTGCTAATGCAGAAGGGAAGGGCTTCAGTGAAGAAAGACCCACTCTCCTGAAAACTATTTCCCAAATATTCCCTAGGGGAAAGGCCTCAGTTCCTACTTCATCTCTGCACCCTGACTATTCACACTACATAAACCTCATTTCACAAAACTCAGGTACAGTTCTTGGGACACCTTATTAGAGTCTGCTCTCAAAAAGCACAGACCAAATAATATCACGTTTGTCTCCCTCAAGCCAGCATAACCTTCCATCACTATCCTGCTTGGCTCTGCCACCTCCAGGACGCCTGGAATTTTCTCAGCAGCATCCTCTAAGACTCTCTGTTGGGTTTTGACAGATCTCTAGCATGACATGAGTTGCTTTGAACTGAAAAACCACACAAAAATAATCAAGGTGACAGGATTGGTGCTATGCAATGTATTTGTGCCCAGTTTGCCTCAG
Organism: Rhipidura dahli; assembly: GCA_013399225.1. Lineage (NCBI taxonomy): Eukaryota > Metazoa > Chordata > Aves > Passeriformes > Rhipiduridae > Rhipidura > Rhipidura dahli. The sequence continues at coordinate 179,417 of VXAC01002057.1, forward strand.
AAGGTAATAGTTTGAGAATTATTCATTACCACTGGGCCCCGGAGCAGAAGCATTCAGCAGTTCAGATTTAGTTAGCAATATAGGGGAATGCCAAAAGGAATAAACATAATGATACTATAGCCCCTGGCTGATCTGGTCACATTTTTGGGCTTTAAGAATGCCTCCAGGCTGTGCCTGAGAGATCTAATGTATAAAAAACCTGTTCAGGCTTAGGAATGTCCAAATGTTTGTCCAGAGACATTAAAAATCAGTTGAATTTAAGCCACCAAAAGGTAGTTTATTCATTGTGATGCTATGAAGAAAGACCCAAACCAAGCGCCAAAACAAACAAAATCAAACAACACCAAATTCATTATTAGTTGATATATTCATAGAATCTGTAACACTAATTGGGTCTCTGAATTATCACTTGAGATCTTCACTACCACTTCCTGCTCTCTCTCATCACCCAAACCAGCACAGGGCAAGACCTGAAGATGGCTGTGGTTCCATTTCCTACCATCCCAGTCAGCAGCACCCCACCTTGCTCTAGCCTGACAGAGTAAGTCTCGTCTGCAGTTTATGCAAGTATAGCAGAAAAAGTGGTGCATGTTGGACTTTTTGTTATGGAAGAGCCCTTCACAGCTCAGGTGTCATCCTGGGGTTAACCTGTTGGGACCTCTCATCTCAGGAATGAAGGGGGTTGGCCTTTTCCCAGGAAGAGATTGACATGGCAATGTGCTGTTCTGTGTTCCAGGTTTGTTTTGATCACCTTTGGCTCACAGTGATTGATGGGAGGTTGTGTGTACTGTTCCATACCCCCATGAGGAACTGCATAATATCTCCCATTTGGAGTAGATCTGCCTTAATTGAAATATTTGACCTTGATTTAAAGGGATAAAAAAATCCACTGTAGCCCTCAGTAGTCAGTTTGGTTAATCAGATAGCCACACATTGAATCATGTTCACATGTTTTTTAATTAGTCTAGCTTCAAATTCCAAATGTTGGATTTTATTGTACTTTAACCCTAACCCCTAGCCCTGGATTGACCAAAAATCCATCTATGGAAATATTATTCATCAAGTTGGTTCTTACATAGATGAAGTAATAACTTGATCTTAAAAAAAGTTTGAGCACCCAAGGTTTTTCAGTAAAAAGAAACATGTTGATTCTTTTCCAGGTGTTCTTTAAAGACAGACCAGTCCAACACCCTCCTTCCACTAAATTTTCTATAACCAAGTTAATTATCCTCAACATGGTTTCACCAATAACAGACACAGAGGTAACAGATACAATGTACTCATGACTTGAGCTTTTTTCTTTTAAGCTTCCACAGGCTTTGCTAATCCTTTCTGAAAAGAAACATGAAATGATGATTCCCAGCTCCCAGAAAAGCACTCTAACCATCTTATATGTGATACAGTTTATTCCAAGAAGAGTAGAAGGGAAAGTAAGGTAGCATAGTTTATAATTACCTTGTATTTGTATGACATTCCTTCAGTTTAACCAGCAGCAGGGCCAGGACTCTGGCTCTATAATCTAAGCCTACAGTGCATTTTATGCTAACTGTTAAGTAGGGATGGGAGTCCAAATGTCCTCTCTGGCAGGTATGGTGGGTGCCCTGAGTGCTACCCTTGTAGACTCATGATCACTTTTGTTCTGTGTCTCTGCCAGTGGAGATAGCCTTCAGTTACCAGAAGCTGGATGCACTCTGTTCTAGGCTCCTAATGTAAAAACCACATTGTTGTTATTGTTCTAGAGAAAGATTGTTTGCATTGCATTTTTTACGTGTGTGCAAACACCAAAGTGAGTGAAATGGGGAAGAAAAGGAAGATATGTGACTGCTAAACCGCACTAAGAGTGAAAACTAGAAGTAACCCACTGTGATTAACTTTGGTAGCTGCAGGCACTCGAAAATATCTATTACATATTGAAATTGAACTTTGCTTATCATTTATTGACTCAAAAGAATACTACTTAGAGAGTCAAGTAAAGAGAGTTTGACTGAGTCTTCTGGAAACTGTAGAAGCACTGAAACTTCACCAGTTCTTCACCAGTATGATTAGGGATTACAGAAAAATTATCCCCTTTTTCTTGGCAGAAGCTGTAATTGTGAGGTAATGTAAATTCTTTAAAGCTGTGCACAAATCCCAAAGCAGATCTGGATCAACAAATACTGGAATTCTCCCAAACACAGGAAGAAACAGCAGGCTCTCACAGGGTGCCAGTTTGTTGCCTGATTAGCCTGGTCCTTGCCTGCTGTTTTCAGCAAACACCTCAGGTGCACTAGCAGGGATTTCAGCTGGATTTGACCTTTGCATCTTTCTGTGATCTGCCTGAGAGGCAAGTCTCCCAGTACGGCATGTACACAATACAAGGCAAAACACTGCAGAAATTACAGTGTTCATCATTTTCTCTATCCCAGACCACAGGCATTATGCCTTTTTCCATTTCCCAGATGCTGTGTGGTTTTAGATTTACTAAAAAATGGATTTCATGCTCAGTTTGAATAGTCCTTTTCTAAAGCAAAGATGTAGCTTCTCCTTGTCTCTGTCAGAGCTGTAGCCCCAGACTGACAAGCAAGAATTCAGAGTGATAATACTGAACCACAGACTTCTAAGAAATCTGTTTTAATAAGCATTCTGAAGTCAGAAACTGTAAAGCTGTAAAAAATCTACATAAAAAACCTCCAAAGAGAGTGTGTAAACTCAGTGTATTTTACTACATCTGCTGTGCTGTGTGGTAAATATAGAAAGGTTTTCACCGTTTTAAATTACGAAGATCAATTTCTATCTGACTTTGCAATAATGATAATACAGACATAAAAAAATCTCTAATAAAAAGCCCTCAAACCATTCTGTACCAGTAAATTTATTCTGGAGTTATTAAGGACAAAAGAAGGGATTAAAAAAAAAAAACATTGCAAGAGCTTTACACCAATCTTTATACCAGTTGGCAATAAGACATATCACAGGTATGTTAAGAGTCCAGAACAAAATACAATTATCTCAACAAATGACATGAAAATGCTTTCTAGAATGTAATGTGTCACTTCAAAGAGCTTGTCTAGGGGCTAAAAGTAAGAGCTCGGTATTCCATCCTAAAAACCCAGATTCAGGGGTAAAAAGCTCTTTTTGCCAACATAAAAAGTCACAAAATATCAAACTGGTATTGAATCCTGACTTACTCCATGACAGATAATTTTATAAAAGAAAAAAAATTGTTATGGAAGGAAGACTGGCAGAGAATTAATATTTGAAGGAAAAAAACCTTATCCTAACATACCAAGAGGATTATTTTAGGCTATCTCTTTGGTCAAAAGAAGTTTTGTTTGTGATGGATTACAGGATAGGTTTTAATGTGCAGATTGGTTTCTCATATGGCTGTGCAATTAATCACATAATTATCTCCTCTACATGACACACATGTACTAAAATACTGTTGTCCTTCTGCTAAGCATCATCTAATTTCCAGGGCATGTGAATCAGCTTCCCTTTAGAGGGGAAACAAGTAGCATTCTCCCAGTGTAACTCCTCAAATCACATGTGCAAAAGTGTCATACATTTATCCAGATTATTTGCCACCCTCAGAACAGAGGTGGGCATGACCAAGTCACAGCCAAGCTGGTGTTCCATGAGCTCAGCTGACAGCAGCTCCTGGCTGCAGGAGGTGGCTCTGCCTCCATAAATAATCCTGCTGTATTAGCAAGTGTAGGAAAACCAGCTCCCTTGCCTTTTGAGCCCTTGCTTTGCCACCCACTCACTACCACCGCCAAAGGCACAGAGCGATTGCCTGCTGCTCGCCCCCAGCACGCTGTGAAAGCCCTTGAGATGGTGCCATCTAGTGCCACCTGCCTCAGAAATACAGGTGCAGACAGCCCTGGGCATCCCCAAAATCCCTGAACGGGCTCATTAATGCATCAGGCAAACCATGATGACAGTTTGTATCCACGGAGCACAGGGATAAATGAATGCATCAATGGGTTGTCCAAGTTTTCCCACAGGTGACCTCTTCCCAATCCCAGATCTCCTTCCCTTCTGCCTGAGGTCCCTGCCCTCATCTGGAGCAATTATCCCTGGGTCTGAGTACTTTGGTATCATCCACTAAGAAACAAAAGGGCCCTTATTTATTCTATTTCTCCTACCTGTGAAGCTTAATATGTTTAAAATATGCATTTTCAGATGTAAGTGCTCTACAGGGTGTAATATATACACATTGCAGTCTGGTTTATTTCTTTTACCTTTCAAGTCAGTTTTACTCAGAGTTTGAATCAGGAACAGGAAACAGTGAGGTTTTTCTTTGATCTTTGATGTTTATTATATCTTACCTATAACATAGCTACACAGAGGCTGCTTTCTAGGTTAGCAAGGCAAAAAATGGCTCAAGATGTCTGCCTCCAAGGTCACTTATACCCCAAACAGTCCAATTATTAAATGCTAACAAATTTAATTTCACTTATAAACCCGTGATTATTAATTTCTGACCTGCATTGCGGGATTTTTGACCCGATGGCAAAACACTTGTATATGTGAAGAAGAAAGAAGAAGAACAAACCCACACCCCAAATCCTCCATCTTGTAACCTATACAGTGCTAATATCCTGCAAACCTAATTTTTCTACATATTCCACCCAGTGATATAACTTTTCTTTTTAATCACACAGCAATACCCTCTGTATTATCCCATGATCTTGGGAGCCTTTCCCAGGGCCTCAGGTGAAATGGAGTGTGTTTTTGGGGATCATTTCAAGTGAAAACTGAAGGACTGGTATTCTCAGGATTCAGGGTTCCAACATATACATAAATGTATAATGCATCCATTAAACTGGCTGTGAATATCAGATATTTGTACTGAACATTGAAATACTGCATTTTTAAATACAGAAAATATTGAATATTGTGCCAAACAAAGTGCCACTCAGGAAAAGTCTTGGTAGCCTCCAGTTCCGGAAAATTATGGTCATTGGGTGAGCACAGTCACTGGACAACCTCTGCCAATCACCTCGGTGAGTGATCCAGCCTGAGATGACAGCACAGATGGCCCCGGCACTGAAGATTTAGAGGGTACATTAGGTTTCAAATATTTTCAGTTTGTGTAGGTCTATGAAAATACAAAGGTCCTGTAAGGAGCCACTGCTCAAAATTATTTGCAGCTTGTTAAAAAACCCTGAATAATGAAAGAAAAAAGAACAAAAAGAGTATGTTTCAAATATTAAAGTAATATTTAATGGTTTCCTACAATCAGTTGCCTGGCTTTCATATCTTGGAGCACAAGATGCTGGCTTGCCCATGGAAAATGGCAGGACTATCACAAAGTGAGTCAGATGGATTAATTATTTAGTCTTCGAGAGGCCTAACATGATTTTTGGAATATTATCTTCTGTTCTGAGGACACTTTACAGACAGTACATCTAGAGAGTTTATGTTACCCTTCATGTTAGATCTATCTTCAAAGTTAGATGTGGAGCAGGCCAACAGTACTACTTTTTAAAAATTTTATTTATTTGACTTCTATGTCATGCCTTATTTTCAGCAATCTCAGAGAGTATAGAGTCCTTAAATAAGAGCATATATTAGAACTGCACATCTGAACCTTTCTATATGTTACCAGAAATCTACTGTCTCCAGACACACTACTGGTAGAAATAGGAATGGTTGAAGTTTTCCAATACTTTTTAATATCAAGAATTTCTTCTGGTTGCTGATACCTACCACGTTGTTTCCACAAGATATTTGTTAATTTGAATTTTTTATTTTTTTGAATATTGGTAAAAAAATTCAACAATGCAAAGATAAAGATTTTTATGGTACACATTCTTCAAAGTTATTACCGGAAATTGGAACCTGCTTCCTTTTATAATGGCATTCCTTTGTCATCCTAAGGAAGTAATTGAGTTAGTTTTACCCTCTAGTTTAAGAGATTTTTGCTTTTTCTCCCCACATTAGTTCCCTAACTGAAAATGTGTGGTAATTCTATTTCTCTGTTTCTCAAACTCAGAATAAAATTTGAGTCATTTATTTTGGTTATTGTGGGCAAGGTGGGCTTAGAGTAAGGGTCTCAGAAATGCCTACATTTAGCATGCTACACCATAGGCATGGCTGTCCACTCAGTATGACCCCTCAGTCAACATTGCCATTCCAATGTACAGCATCCTAGGGAAAAAGGACTTTATAATTCTGCATATAATAATTACATAATCCATATGCATATGAGAGAAATGAAAAGTTAGTTCTACCTGAGTAAAAACAGGTTTTCTGTGGCCAGGTATGGCTGTATTACACACAGGGGCTATATCTGCAGGACCTGCCTGTTTCCCAGGTCACAGTTTCTGGGCTGAGAGTATTCCAGATTAATTGAATATTTTCCTGATGAATGGTAGGACCCATTTAAATGAGTGAAAAAGAAAATGTTTCATAATCATTCAAGGAGCAAACATTGTCTGGTGTCTTTTTGAAAAGAATTGTCACTGGGAAATCAAGAATAAAAGATGTTTATATTGAAACAGAACTGGTTTGGTGCCTTGGAATCATGTGTTGGAAGTTTCTCAAAAATACTAAAAGAGGGCTATTGGGTATCTGCATAACCACACATTCTTCTAGCATCCTTCAGGAAAATTTGCAGGGCCACTAAGCAAAAGGAGACTGGCAGGAGCTTTCATTACTTAAAAAGAACAAAATATTCCTTAGTAAATTCTGAACATTTAGACAAAGCTGGCTGCATGTAAAGATAGCTTCAACAGTTGCCTCTTGAATTCCTGAAATGTGGACTGGATCTAGTTCTCAGGCCAACCCTTTCATACTCCATACCTATCTTGCAGTAGGTCATGGTGAAACCACAGCATTTAATAATTTAAATGTGGCTACATTTTGCTGGGGTACAATTTGGGTATGCACTGTATTGGATATGGCTCCTGCTTGAGAAGTGTAGCCTTAATACTAGGAACAAATATTTTTGTGTCTATCTCAGTATTCTCAAGCAGAATTGAGTGAAGAAAGCTCTCAGAAATGACAACCCAAGAACCACAGAATTGTTGGGGTTGCAAGTGACATCTGGAGCTCATCTGGTCTACTTGCCTTGTTCAAGCTGGGCCACATATCTCCAAGGATGGAGACTCCAAAGTCTCTCTGGGCAACCCGTGCCAGTGACCGATCGCTTCCACAGTAAAAAAGGGTTCTCTAGTGTGCTCAGATAAAAGCTCACAGGTATTAATTTGTGTTCACTGCCTCTTTTACTGTCACTGGGTGTCACTGAGAAAATCTCATTCATTGTCTCCCTTCAGATACTTATAAACAGTGAAAAGATCACCCCAAGCCTATTCTTCCCCAGGCTAAACAGTCCCAGCTCTCTCAGCCTTTTCTCATAGAAGAGGGATTCTTGTTCTTCAATCTTTATGGACCTTCATTGAACTGTCTTCAAAATGTCCATGTCTCTCTTGTCTTGGGAAGCTCAGAACTGGACACAGCTGTGCAAATGAAGTCTTACCAGGGCTGAGTAGAAGGGAAGGTTTACCTCCCTTGACCAGCTGCCAACTCTCTTCCTGCTGCAATCCAGGATACTGGAGGTCTTGTTTTGCTACAAGAGTGCATTGAAAGCTCGTGTTTAGCTTATTGTCCCCAAGGCTCTCCTTGCCAAAGCTGCTCTTAGTCCAGCTGAGCCTCCAGCATATACTGGTGTGAGGAATAATTCCTGCCTAGATGTTTCCAGTTCTCCTGCTTGAGGTTCATGAGGTTCCCATCAGCCAATTTCCAAAGCCAGTCAACATCCCTCTGAATGACAGTAAAACCCTTCAGTTTATCAGCTCTTCCCCCAAATGAAGATATTTGAATATTAGAAAATATTTACTACTTTCCAATGTGAATAAGCAAGAACCTGACTGTTTGAAAGCATCCAAATATTAACAGAAGATGACTTGAAACAGCAATTAATGGCTTCCCTGCCACAGGCACAATCTATTCTTCAGATTCTTTATCCTTGCTTTGACCCATCTGTTGTTACAAGACCTTTGTCTGCTCTCTGCTGCATTTTCAGATCTTATCACCTTCTGCTTTTAGAAATCCAGAGAACAAGAGCTATATTTCAAAAAAAAAAAAAAAAGGGATATTTTATTCTTGACTGGAGTAAAGCCAGGATATTTCCCATTCTTGATCGGGGAAGTTAAGATAGAAAAACAAAACCACCAAAAGATAACCCACCATGACATCATGGATAAAATATTCACCTGATCCATAGGAGATCATGTGTCAGTTCCCACTTCTGACTGACTCAGGGCTGACACTCCTCTTCCCCATTGAGTGCCCTAGTGCACAGGTTACAGCTTTTGTTTCTTTATTGGGAGCAATAAATAATGAAAAACAGCTTCAAAAGGAGAGACTGAGAAGGATTAACTACTCCTCATCGATCCAAAACAGTGGGGGATTTGCATATAATTCTTCAACACCTTCAGGACATTTCCTTAGCATTTTCCTGATAGTATGTTTGTGAAACTGTTTTTTATTCTCCTCAACTTTTGCCCTTTAGCTACACATAGTTTGCAGTGAGGGTTTGTTTAAAATGACACATTTACATTAAAAGATTAGGGTTTCTCAAACTGCTGTATTCCAGTATAAACTGTTATCCCTGAAGAAAACCCTTATCAGCACTCCTTTTGACCTTTCCTGCTATAATTCTACTTCTGTTGTGATCTCTTTTTTTTCTTTAGTAGGCAGCAAGTAATGCACATATTCACCAAAAAAACCACCAGAACTTTAAAGAATATGATTTAAATGAAAGCAACTAATGTGTTTTGCTTTCAGTTCTGAAGAAAGAGAATACATAACCAACTACTTGGGGTTTGTTATTTTGCCTGATTTGGCCTCAAAACCTCTATCTTTATGAGGATAGGTGCAAGAACTATCAGGCCTATGGAGCCCTGGGCAAAGCCAGAACTGTTGTTATGTATGTGCTGTTCTTTTGGACCTGCAATTCTCTGTTAACTGTATCAGCAAAGAAATAAGTTTCAAAGCACTATGTAAAGTTATTTTAAGGAAATCAGGACCATTGAAGCATGTTGCCTGTACTGGGGAATCCTAACATTAGTCTCTTCTGGCTTTTGTCTTCCTTCCATGGTTACCTGCTGCAAGTACTGCAAAGTGCTAACCATAGAGAATGGAACAGAAAACTAAACAGTGACTTTAGCAGATATGTTAAATATATTTCCATTAATTAACTAAAAAGCTAATCCTTCTTGCCAAACCTATGAATCATCTAAGCTTTTATACTACTTTGCCAGGGCACTGTACTGCATCTATCAGCTCCACCAGCTCTGGTTCCACTCCAGTTTTCTTCTACAAGTTTCTTTACAGAATCCAGAATTTAGAAATGACTGCCAAGTTTACTTATACAGATTTCTCAAACTTACCTTCAGTTATAGGAAAAAGCAAAAGAGAAACAATGAAAGACATAAGCCTATTGAGTATAAATCACTTATTTTCTTCAATATAAACCATTTTTTGGAACAAAAACCTCTCCTGAAGAATTAGGTATTCAGTAGAAGAGACAGGTGCATTTATATGTCTCATGGGTAGACTAAACGAGACTCTTTTGCATTATAATTTCAGAATAAATTAAAAAAAAAAAAAAAGAAGGAGTGAAAAGGAGAATGCCAATTTTTAGAACAAAATTCCCAGGGTAGAATGAAATTCATTAGAATATGAAAGATCTGTGGTATAATAGCTGACATTCCATAACAGGCTAAAATACACCTCAATGTAATAAAACAATAGTAAAGTAATAATAGAAAAGATTATTCCATTTAGATCAACAGCCTCTTTGGGACAGAGACACAGGTATAACCCTTAACTGCTTTGTTTAATCTTTTTATAACTGAAGAGTGTGTTTTCTTTTTTTGCAATTTTCATGATGTTCCTGAGTGTTCCCTTCAGCTGGTTTTATAAAATGTAAATAAAAATTCTCACTGATAACTTTGCATTACACACTTCTTTCTAAAATCTGGTGGTGTGCAAAGATATTGCTTCTCAACTATAGTACCAGATAGGACTTTAAGCTGAAAAACTGTGTCCAGCATTGACTAGTCATAGAGAATTGAAATCTGCCTAATTTATGAGGAAAAAATACACAGACTATGACAAGGTAGACAGACAAAATAATGGTGAAATTGGAGCAAGATGAGTCCTGGTGCTGAGTCCCTCAATAGGGATTTCTGTGGACACTTAAATGGAGCAGGGAGTAAGACAGTTAAATATAATTTTGTTAATGTGCATGCCAATTTACTTTTGTGATATTATCCTAAAGGCAGGGAAGTAAATCAGAGAAGACTGGTGCAGGAAACAAACAGAAGATAAATCACTGGGGACAATGCTGCTTGGTTCTGACTAAAAGGATAAGATTTATGCTTCAGTGGGTTTTTCAGCAGCAGCTGAAATAAGCCTTCCAAAGAAAGGCACACACAAATTGCAGAAATTTCCTATCTCTCTCAAGGTAGAGATTAGAAATTGAAAGTCCAGGAGTATTATAAATTACAAAGTAGATAAGACCTGTGCCAACGGTGGCTTTATTTTCAGTATTAACCCTACCTGTTCTTCTGGATAACTAGAATCTTGGAAGGATTTGGTTTCTTAATTCCCTTAACCGTTTTTGCAGTTTCAACAATCTCTGCAATTCCATTCCCCATCCCTATTAACAGATCATAGTGACAGATAAAACAAGGGGCTCTGAACTTTTACAAAAATCAATTCCCTTGAAGACAGAGGCCAATTTTTTCTGATGGTTTATTTCTGAGAAAGAATGATGTATCAACAAACCTAAGTGATGAAATTCAGCGTGTAAAAAAAGAAGACATTAACCAGATGTAAATTCATAACTGGGATTTTACTATATTTTTGCTAAAATCAAATAAAAATTTTGCCATGGCACGTTGTGAACTCTTGTCTATTAGGTGCTTTTGTCCTACATGTTATTAGAGTCCTTAAGGATCACTGTCATATGACTGATGTTATATACAATTTACACTGTGTGTGAAATTCTGGAACAGGGACAGCCTTAAGATTACAAAGTATGCCAGAATTCAGAGTCAGTCATTTATATATTCTTGGATAAACTCAATTGTTATTTTATGCCTGTTTGACTTTGAAGAAATGAAGTTAAGGAAAAAAATAACAGCCAGAAACAGCTTCATCTATGCAATGGAAACACTTGGTTTAGTCTTCATGATGAACTTAAGTGTAGTTAGAGCAAGTTTTAAAGTTTTTTGTTGACTTTCGGTTACAGAAAAGTCAAATATCAATACTTGCATTCTTTAGTTCACTGTGTAATGTAAAACAAATATTTTTCTTCTTCCTCATGAAAGCAAAATTACTCTTTCTGAAGGTGGCAGAGTCAAAAATGCTTTTCTTCATTTAACAAAATTCATTCACTATGACAAAGAGTGAAAGATTGGAAATGTCTTGTTACAGTAAAAAATATTTAGTTTAATGAGAGAACACTCAAATACATGTTAGTAATTGCAAAATTGACAGCACTTTTGATATATCAGAATAAGATGAGGAAAATTGTGCAAGGTACATTATTATGCATTTGTGATTATCTTATGTACAGATATCTTCTGTAGAGAGATGACATGGAAGTCCTAAAGCAGCCCTCCATGAGCTTCAACTTAGATCTAGAGTCACCACTTTTAGCTCTGCTTCTGAGCTGAAAAAACTGGTCTCTCAAATATCCTGGTGATAGATACTGTGTTTAGCCTGACTATTCAGAAATTGCTTCTGGTGGCAACAGCAATTCAGAGAATTTCTCTAGAGGTGAATATAGCTCTAAGCTATTATGCAAAACCTGCAGTGGGACAGGTAGTTGCTGTAATTTAAAGAACTGGAGCAGTTATTTTATATATTATCTTTCTTTTTTTCTTGTTAATTTTATGTGATAGAAAGGAAGAAGATCTCATTTTACTCCTTTCTTCATGAAACAGTCCAGTTTTCATTAAAAGTTACAATTGTCTCACAATTAGATTTGGATAAGATTTGGTATGGTGCTTGCTTTTCCAAGCACCTAGAATCCAAAAGAGCACCAGGAGAGGACAGGCAGTCATACCTCCTTTGAGTTCCCCTATTCCACCCATAACAATCCAACAGACCACAGCCTCCACTAGTCTCTTGCCTCAGGAATCTGCTTGGCACTTCCTGAAACATGGAGACAGTGGTTATTATACAATATATCTGCCACTGGCATAAATCTATAATTAGTTTATATACTTATGGACATTTTCCAAACACCTCTAAACAATTACTGGCATAATTGTAAATGAATCAGAACAAGCATCAGCAAATGAATCAAATTGGAAGTTGTACAGTTTGCCTTGCTAATTATACTCCTCATAAAATAGCTGTCACGAGATGTCTGCTACCTGCTGACTGGGGAATGTGGGGAGTTTTTTACACTAATTTTGAACACTATAAATAAATAGGATATTAAAATGGAAAAATATAAATAGCTTCAGAGAGTGATCAAGAGTTGTCATTTTAACATATGGAACATTCCCACGCATCTAGATTTGGAAGCCTGACATTGGTGGGTAAACCTTTGTAGTGTATTAGCAGAAGGTACAGATGTTTTTCTCCTTAGTTCAAACTCTCTGAATCCAGTTCCAAATAGCTTTTTCTTTTAAGCTTCCAGCCTCCAAGACAAGCAAGTTTTGGTGCGACAAATTGAAGAAATATAAATACAGTCCATTGTTGGTAATTTCTTTATGCCTAGTTAAAATAAGCAGATTCTCATGGGCTCTATCATTTTACTGTCTTCCCCTCCTTACAGTATTCACACTTCTTGATTCTGCAATCATACAAATAAATCTTTTAAGCAGTTATTTGCCATGGAGTTTTATTGCCATCATTTACAAATGAACTTGTAAGAAACAAGCAGTATAACAAAATAACAGCTAATAATACCCAGATTCATGTCATAAACATCAGAATAACCTTCATTTTGCAATTGACCCTTTCAATAGGGCTAATACTTGACTGAAGTAATGAGCTGTTCCTTCTCCCCCACTGCCAGCTGGTTCAGTCCCACACAAGATGACAGCAAAGGCTGGTGAGGGGGAAGCAGAAGAGAGGAAGCAGAGACTAAAACTCGTGCTGCCTCTCCTTTGGCATTGCTTGCATAGCTGTGCAGCTCAGGGGCAGCAGAAGTGATTCTCAGATGCCTCTTCAATCAACCATGCAAGTGTGGATGTGCCATCTCCCCTCCCAGGAGTCAGGGAATTCAGCACATCTGTACCTCCTTACTACCAAACCTACAGCTCAAATAAGGAACTTGTTAGCAACAATAAGGAGTGTGAGGCTCATCACTATCTCTTTTGCCTTCTGTACTTTGTTTCTTCTCAAAAGATTGGGGATTACAGCATGCACAGAGTAACAGCAGAAGTCGGAGCAGCCACATGTCTGAAGATGGCTGCAAAATTTTGCTCTGCTCTGAGCAGAGCTGAGCTGGCAAACAGAGCAAAGCTGGTGGAAGTCTGGGTGGACAACAGCTCACAGTACAGTTTGATCTCTGTAGTTATTCAGAAATTAATCTGGCCAATGGCTTTTTCTACTGTGAAGCTTTGAAAAAAGAGAGGGGATAGAATAATCAAGAGTTTCAAAAAGTTAAAGAAGAAAAAAAGCTCAAATTAACTTATTTTGCTTACTAATGATGCATGAAGAAGTAAACAAAACTAAATTTGGTTCTTACCTTTCATGGTCTGTCTAAAGTTTGCTCACAAAGACTGAAATCAGATTGTTATTATTGGTTACCTGTTCAGGATTATGAGCACATAAGGGCACTTTGTACCCAGAGCTGTAGTCACATATTGACATCTCCAGTAGAAGTGTGGAATTTTTCTCGAGAGCTCACTGTGCAATCAGATTATTTAGAACCAAAACCTAGCCTCTGAGAAACCTTGTGTTAGATCTCCAGGTATCCATCTCCACAAGACCCATCCAAAATACAAAGTCTCCTCATTTTTACATTTTGTACATCTCTTTTTTATCTCTTCAAATTGCAAACTGTCTTTAGCCTACTAACAGAATTTCAGAAACACCCACACTCTGCAATACCACGCTTCAGAGAGTAAAATATCCCTAATCAAAGGTTCCCATTCTTGCTTATTTTCTTGTGCTGCTGTGGAAGCTAAACTCTGCTCAGAGAGAATGGCATGCAAATCATTTTGAACAAAAAAATAACGCATCTTAAAAACCTTTGTACTTTTTGGCATATCTGTTATGCTCATTTTTATAAACAGTTTAACATGGGTTCATCACCTGGATATGGATATAATATCTGTGCTTTTCTGGAACTTCTTCCTTGTCTGAAATACTGCCTCTGATTTTCACATACTGCAGAGCTGTGCGTTGAAAGTAAGTTGCAAAGCAGGAGAAGAAAAAAATCTTCTTGGGGATTAGGCGTGTCCTAAAAAGGAAAAAAAAGTGAAAAGAAATGAAACTCAAATTCAGATAGAAGAGGCTGTGAAATACTCAGTTTTGGTCAGGATCTTGGACCTCAGGATCAGTGGCAAAATTCTTGTCCTGGTTGCAGTAGATCATGGTTTTTACTACTTTTATATTCCTGACCAGAGAGATAAATGACGTTCAGGAATGAAATCATGACTACATGAATATTCTCCTGCATTCTATCATATAAACTATGACCTCCTGCTGCTTAAAAGCTTTTGTTCACCATTCTGAATAAAATTAAGGAAGTTAAATGTCACAGACAAACCATTCTGCTACAGATGATTTGAAAGATGATGAAGATGTGTAGCCAAGGCAATATTTACAGAGTACCATTTGCCTTTTGTTAATGATGATAATGTGTGTGTGGCTATCCATTATGATGTGACGCCTGACATGTGTTAAGTATTACATTACTGGGGAACAGCATTCAAAATCACCAGAAAAGAGTTTTCAGTTTATGTTTCTGTCTATCAAAAATCAAGGAAATTTCATCATCTTCTTCTGAAAATATCAGAAGAAAACAAAATAAAAAGGAAAAAAAAAGGGCATAAATTACAGGTCTAAAGAAAAATTACTTGAATGAAGCTTGCGAGAGGCAATGAAGGGGTTTCCAGGTGATAAATCGAAGATAGTAGAGAAGGTTGTGAAGAAAAGAAAAAAATTGGAACAACTTTTGAGTGGTAAAGGCTGAGGTGAGGGGGAGTAGGGTGGGGGCAGAACTCAATGTAGACAACAATAGAGAGAAAGGAGTATAGGAAACAGTACTGAAGAGAAATGCAAAGTACATTGAATGGGAAAAGGACTGTGAATGTCTCTGAAGGGAAGAGTAGAAACTGAACAAAGAAATGAGACACTGGGATTTCTGGAAAGCGAAAATAAAAAGATATTAAAAGTGGCAGATGGAATAAGAAATAAACAGGGGAAATCAAGTGTGAATGCTGGCTTGGAAGAATTCTGTCAGGATGAGTGGTTGGGGAGGTGGGTTACTTCTGAAGGGATGACTTTCAGGAAATAGCAATTCTGAGATAAGGAAGTAAAGCAGAAATATTGAAGAAATACATCATCTTCAGCTGCTCCTTCAATTTCTAATCCTTTCTTCATGCCATTTAGTATCATTCTCAGTTAAAGATCCTTGAACCAAAATCTCTGATATGCTTCCCTCCTTCTTTGAAAACCATCAATAATTTCTCTTCCCATCAGCCCTCTCACTTGGCTCCTATCAGCTGAGGAGGACAGACTTACAAGTTGAGAAAAAAAAAATTGAAACACTTCTTTGTGCTGCCTCATGGGAAGGGCAAATGTAACCTCATCCATCCTATCATAGAATCACAGAATGGTTTGGGTTGGAAGGGATGTAAAGATCACCCAGTTCCCAGCCCCCTTTGATGGGCCCCTGTATACTTTACATTGAACCAGGTTGCTCAAACCCACATCCAGCCTGGCTTTGAACTTCCAGGGATGGGACATCCATAACTTGTCTTGGCACTCTGTTCTAGTGCCTTGCACCCTCAGAGTAAAGAATTTCTTCCTAATCTCAAATCTGACCCTAACCACTCTCAATGTGAAGCCATTCCTCATTGTCCTGTCACTTCAGGCCACTGTGCATTGTCCGTCTCCTGCTTTCTTGTAGGTCCCTACAGGAACAAGGTTGGTCTAAGTTCTTTCTGATGCCTTCTCTTTTCCTGGCTGAACCATCCCAGCTCTCTCAGCCTTTTCTCAAGGAGCGGTGCTCCAGCCCTCTGACCATTTCCGTGGCCCTCCTCTGGATTTGTTCCAACAGCTCCATGTCCTTCCTGTGCTGGGACCCCAGAGCTGGATGCAGCACTGCAGGTGGGGTCTCACCAGAGCAGAGCAGAGCAGAGGGGCAGAATCCCCTCCCTGGCCCTGCTGCCCACCCTGCTTTGGATGCAGCCCAGGACACGTTTGGCTCTCTGGGCTGGGAGTGCCCATGGCTGGCTCATGTCCAGCCCCTCACCCACCAGCAGCCTCAAGTCCTTCTCAGCAGGGCTGCTCTCCATCCATTATCTCTTCACACTTCTCACAGTAAAAGGTGAAAAGAAATGGCCAGAGCCCTTAGCACTGCAACTTGTAGTACTACTGCCTTCGGGATCTTTCTCTGTAAGTCTCAAATCCAGAGAGAAATGGGACAAAAACTAAAGCAACAATCAGATCATAATAAGCATCATTCACAGCTGAAATGCAGAAAACTGAAGTAAGAGCTCTGACAGTAGAAAAGCACTTTCTCTTGCATTGTTGATGTATTCTTGATGGAGAAAAAAACCCTGTAGTTTCCCCTCCTAGCTCCTACAGCTTTTTCCCATGGTCCTGGGGCCTTCACAACTTGCAAAATATGAACTGAAATGCAAGGGATTTGGCCCATTTGTCATTTCATTTTCTTGACATCTTTTGTTTTAGGGTGGTTGAATCAAACCTTTTGCTTCACTCTTACATAAGCATGGTTAATATTTGGAGCCAAAAATAAAGATAGCAAGCACATGCTGGTAGTAAGAAACAAAGATTTTTTTACTGTATATAAACAAAGAGAGCATTTTACACAGTGTTTATTAAATATAGTAGTCACAAAGTCAGACTGGAAGAAACAATATCATACATAACTGAACCCCATAGATTTTTACTTTTAACTATTTGTTTTCAGTCAGTGAACATAAAATATTAGTGGCTTCAGCTCAACTTGACATTTCATGCAATGTTTCTGAAAGATGTGGAAAGAGAAGCCTGAAACCAGCTAACCAAAAGAATAGGGTTGAAACAGAGTCTGCAGAAAACATAGAGTATTTTTAAATTCCTAACCACAGCTGAAATTCCATTAGCATGAGACTTGGAAGGACACATCTGTTATTCTTTAAGGAACTAAAGCAGTTGGCTTGCCTCCTAGCTCTTGAACAAAGTGTTCAAGCCTCACATGGAAACACTGTGCTGCATATAATCTGTTTAATTTAATTTATTTTTCTAACGGAAAAAAGAAAGGAAGAAGTAATGATTGAGAAGCATCTGTGAAGGATCTTCTATACCTGTTTTTTTTTTTTTTTTTCAAAAACTGTCTTCATTACTTAATTCATCCATCCTCTGGAGTTACTGGAAGAAGCACAAACATAGAAGTAATGTAGATAAAAACTAAAATGCCTGAAGATTAAGTCTAGCTTCTTGTTTTACTGTCCTGTATATAAATGGGGAGTTTACAGAACAGGTATGAAGAAAGCTCTGTTCAAGTTAATTTTATTCAAAACAAATTGATTCGTAATACTGACCAGGCACTTGCCTTGCTTTGCCCTTGCCCTTGCCCTTGCCCTTGCCCTTGCCCTTGCCCTTGCCCTTGCCCTTGCCCTTCCTTTCTTCCTGTTGGATTGTAACTGCAAGACTTCCTTACATGAGATTTTGGTATAAAAATCTAAGTTTGAAGATTTAATAAAATTCTGATGTGTAGAGTGGGGGGGAAAAAGTAAAGGATGGAAGAAAGACAAAGAGAGTAATATTATTTATAGAGATAAAACAAAGGTTAGGTGAAACCAGATGCACTTGAACCAGTCCATGAAGAACTCTACAAAGGAAACCACAGAAATAAATTTTAGACAGATAAAAGTTCTCACTCAATCTTTAGGTTAAGGAATTGAATTCCTCATGTCTGGATGACTATCAAACAGACTGATATAGAGGCTGTGGACACATGTGTTTATGTACATTATCTAGAGAGGTGCGGTAGGTTAGTAAGTACAACAAATTACCAGGAACTATATGTTTGCAAGAAATATATACAGGGAAGGTTTTGTGAGTAGGTGTGTAGACTTTATCCACTGCCTTCAGAACCTGTCAGGACTCAAGTTTTATAGTATCCTGTAAATGTAAAATATAAAGGCTAAACAAGAAAAACATTCATATGTTTTGTCCTGAGTTTTTAATGTAAAATGTAACTGTAATCCTTGAAACCACTTTCATGAACTCTGTACAAAGCATGGTATTTCCATGTCTTTGCATTGCTAGTTGATAGAGCTGATAGAAAAAGCCAATCTACAGAGACAAAATTGTAAGTCTGAATTTGTTATTTGTGATTTTCTTTTTCTATCAACTGTTGTACAACTAAGCCTGCTGGAGATATGAGGATTCAGTTTCTAAAGAATCCTCTTCACATTAGTCTTTGATTTCTTTCTTATAGAGAAAAAAGAAAAGTAAAGGAAAATAAATATTAGAAGTTTTTAAGTATTTGAGAAGATAAGCTGTTTCCAGCTCTACAGAAAGGGAAGAAGAGCAGAACCTTTATGAGGCTTGGACAGGCCTACAGTAATATTGCCCTGGCATTCTTGATGGGAGATTGTCTTTATGTCTGATCATCCCTTGACTAGAGTGGATAGCTTTATTGATATTTTATGTGTTTTATTTCTTCATTCAAAGGACTTAAAAACCCATCAGAATGCTGTTCTCTGGCCAGCCAAGTTCCACATACTTCATAATGCGTGCTGGTCACTGAAGTATGTCAAATACTTCTTCAAGCAAACCCCTCCAATTATAAAAAAGCACTATCATTGTACATCTAGGAACATATATTTAAACTGGCTTAATCTATTTTAAGCAGAAAAAAGGCCAACTAAACAGTTTCAAGGGAGATGATACGATTTTGTACGGAGACACTAACAGGGTTTTTTGGGGTAAGAACCCTGTGATTTAAAGCTGAAAATTAAAGTAAAAG
Source organism: Rhipidura dahli (assembly GCA_013399225.1). Lineage (NCBI taxonomy): Eukaryota > Metazoa > Chordata > Aves > Passeriformes > Rhipiduridae > Rhipidura > Rhipidura dahli. The sequence continues at coordinate 198,582 of VXAC01002057.1, forward strand.
CATTGTGAAAAAATGACATTTCAACAAGGACAGACTTAAAAATGATTGCCAGGAGACCTCTCCCACTTCTGTCAATGCCAATTCTGTCAATGATTTGCAGTATAATCTGAAATTAAGAGGGATACAGTTTCTAGAAACAAATAATTTGCAGTAGGCTATATGAGGTTGAAAAAAAATGTACAAACTTTCAGACTTCTCAAATCTTTCAGTCACTGAATACCTCTGTTCCACTTTTATCTGTCTGTAAGTTAATACACAAGCAGATCCAGCTTAATATACTGGCTGATCCACCTGGGTTCTGCCACTGGGAAGAACAATCATGCTTCTGCACTCCTGGAAACCACTTTAGTACCCATTCATCAGGGGTACTGAACTAGGTCGGGCTTCATGGTCACATCTGATTCTGGTCCAAGGAATTCTGGCGCTGTACTCAGAGTACGGCCATGCATCAGAGCATGCAGGCTATAATTTCAGAATGCAGCCTTAATGTGGCACAGATGCAAGCCTGCCTTCAAACCCACAGATCTGCCCAGGCAGTTACAGTCAGCACCACTCCTCTTCCAGGTATTTCTCTACACAACACACAAGATATCACCCAGTCTATGTCAGGGAAAAAGTCAATAAATAGCATAGACTTAATTTCACCACCCACTTTTAGCAATGAAAGAATAGGAAGCAGCATGTGGGGAAAGCTCGAGAGGCTTTGAATAATTTCATTACATTGTACTACACTGGGGATTTCATTGTTTAGAAGGAGATGAGCAAGCACTTGCTCAAAATATGGAATGATTGACCTTCAAGGTCAGCACAGTTGGTGGCGGTGCACAGCATGACTCCTTGCCAAATAAAAAGGGAATGAATCAAATGCTATCAATGCATTTTTCATCTTCAAACTCATCTTGTGTACCTCATGGAGGAACAGAAATGATGCCACTGAGGCCAAATAGGACCAAACGAATAACATTTCCTGTCTTGCATTTGCTTCCTCCATCTGCTCACATTTCCTGGGTGACAGGTTCCTCTCAGCAAGGTTTAGTTGAAGATCCATTCAGAGTGCAAACTTCTTACAAGGTACATTTTCAGCAGTGCACAGCAAGTCTGAGTGGTTTGCAATGATTTTCATGTGTGAATGTTTACTTTAGTAGCAGCAAAAATTCCTGCTTTGTTACCCTTACATGAATTGTGCCTTGTCCTTTGTGCATAACATCAGAGGAAGGAGGCTGTGTTGAAAGCACATCTTAGGTAGAGGAGACTTCTTTCCCTTGTCTTCAAATCTGTAAATCCTCACATAGTCTGAGCATGCTTTTTTGATGCTATGTTAGCATTCTTGCTTCATTGGCTTCCCTTTTAGAGAGACACTATTCTCCCATTCTTAAAAAAAAAAGCCTGACATGAACATTTTAAAGATTTTCCATTTTACATTTAAACCAAGATGCTTAGAAGTGGTATTTACTGAAGGTCATATTCTACCCTAACCTTTTTCTCGTAGGTTTTGACAGGACAATTTTCCCTGAATCTGAGAAATATTTAGCAAAGGAGAAAAAACATGGACAATCCAGTACAGAGATAATTGGGTAATCAGATAAGGATTAACTGTTTTCCAATAAGCCCATGGAGACTACTGAATCAAGATCTCATTCACCAATGTATATTTACATATTTAAATAAAATGTAAAACCACTAAATAAGAGATGGACTTTGTAACTCAAGCCCTCACCTAACTTGTGGAAGAACAGGCAAGAATTTTTTCAGTCTTTCACACGACAGTTGTATCCTTCAATCACTGGATTCCTGGGTATTTAGACAAAATCCCTGTTGCTTTAGAGAAAAGCATATCTTAAAACATTTCTGCAATTGTTTCTCATAGATATTGTTTTATTCATATTGGATTTGAGAAATTTTCCTGACTGTAGAGAAGTTTCTAGAGAACTAAAGCTACCATACTGTCTCTGTGATCTTTTATTACTCCTTTGGTTCATTTCCAGCCTAGCAAATGAAATGTGACTCTGGAGTTGAGGAGAGCTTTGCTCTGTCACTCTTCTGATCTTTACTCTCTGTCCTTACCTTTCCCCAAGAGAAATTCTGAGACTTTCCTCCTTTAAAAAGTCCCTTGAGATCTGCTGCTGACAATCATTCCATGAAGGTTGACTATTTCATTTAATCTCTATAACCTGCTTCTTCTCTTACCTTTGTTTTGATTCAGACCACTGTTTGCACCAACACAAAATTTTTGTCTGCTTCCATTCATTCAAGATCTCTTAATTCTTTCAAAGCCACTTAATTCCTATATTATATTATCCAGGAACTTTGTCTCACACTGTCAAAGAAATGTGATTAAACTCTAAGATTGCTTTTCAAAAACTAACCTCTGTGTTTATAGCAAATCAAAACAGAATGCAATCAAATCCATTTGCTTTCACCAGATATTTAAAGTAATTTTATGCTAAACAACTTTCTTGTATTTGGTTTCTGCAGTACCAGGATACAGCAGTTATAATTTAGGTTCACAGAATATGGGGGGAAATTGTTTGGCATTAGACAGTCGTCTTCTATACAGTACTATTCCTTTACTTTTAGCATTTCTGTTGTTAGTTTAATGCTTGCTAAACATGGTGTTCTGGCAGAACCAAAAAGTTAAGTCCTCTGTTTATAAACCAGGAAAAGCACACTAATTTCCTCTACTGCCTCACTGAAGTGCCTTAACAGTAACATGGCTACAGCTGCAAAACTAAAATACCCTTGAGGATATGCTTAGCTTTAAACAAGTGAGTTGCCCCATTAAATGTCTTTAAATCAATTATACTAATTCTGCTCTATATTAAGTAGCTGTTCTACCAAACTGATGCTCTACTGCCCACTCCTGGGCATAGGAAAGTAATTCATCCTCAAATTCTTCCCTCTTGAGCATTGAAGTTGACTCTGAAGCAAACACCTGTCTCACCAAGAGCCAGAGTCCACTGAATAATCATGATCTGAATTCACAACCATTCTGGACTGGATCTGAGTCAGTTACCTGAAAGACTCCATATTTCCCCACTAACTGGTGAATTCCTTTTCCATATTTCCCCACTAACTGGTGAATTCCTTTTCCCTTCTTACTATTACCTTAAAAAGAATTTCAATATTCCTGTTCTTCATCTGACTACAAGCAACAGGAAAGGAAGATATGTAACATGCATCCATCTAGCAGTCACCCTAGCAAAACTGGTTTTCTTCTCAAGCTTAAGTGCCAAAGAATTAACCATAAGTGGAGACATGCCTTAAGTTGGAAATTTCTAAGAAATGCATCTTTGGTTATTATATGAGAAAAATTATTAAAATAAAATATAATATCTTAAAAGGGAAGGTAAACATTATTAGGGTCCTTAACATGGTATTTAAGTAATTCACTCCCTCAGGTGAAAATAAAGGTTATTTAGAACAGATGCTGTAATGCATTAAATAAATCCTTTTATCCTCAGCACTGGCTTTAAAGACATCTCCTGCCTGTTAAGAGTGTGGCGGCTTTAGGCCTAAAGCCTTTCTTTGCATTTTCCTTCCCTTTGCCCTTTGAAGCTTCAAATGGGTCCTACCAATTATTGTTTTAGCAGTAATCACCATGAGGCGATAAACTAACAACATAGTTATTAAAAATGAAGCATAAAGAAATAAAACCATGACTATATCAAAGCCAAAATTTGCAGGAAGACTCCAGCTCAGGCATCACTGGCAGCAGTCTGTCCCTGAAATGCAGGGGAAGGAGAAATGTCATGAATTCAGGGAAGGCATAAAAAGTCATAAACACCTTGATGCCTCTACTCTGGCTCACAGAGCTAGTTACACTTTGTAAATGCTGAGCCTTAGATCTTCCCTGAAGTCTCACTGACCTGGGGACAGTGTGACTATCCCAAGGATACACCAGTTAATTTTTAGCTTGCTCTCTGTCTTTGCTTGGGACCTTAACACATTTTTCCAAGACAAATCTGTGGTGGAGACAGTTCCCCCAAAGCAGTATAGATGCAAACTAGTTGAAAATATGCTCTCATTTCTCAGTGTAGACACGTCCTTGGAGTTCCTTGTGCCAACTGCTTTCTGTCTTTCCTGGGTCCTTTTCCCCCACTTCAAAGGCATCCACAGAACTTTCGTCTTTAGTGCTCAAGGATTTAAGAGAGATACTGGCAGTAGCTGGGAATTTAATTGTTTCTGATAGTATCAGCAGCTAGCATTCACATTTGGGAGTAGCACTTATCTGATTTGTATGGGACCTGTTTCCCTAAAAAAGCTCTACAATTCTGCGCGGAACTGGCAGGCACCACAAGCATGAATATGCAATAGCAGTATTATTCAAGAATCACAGTTAATGGTAATAACCTTTTTCCCCCCAAATTAATCAGAAAATATGTAAGTCAGCATATTTAAATAATGCATTGAAATCAGAGCACATCATGAATAATACTTAAATTAAATCTGACAACATGAGAAATACAAAAAAAAAAAAAAATAAAAGAGTATTCACAGTAATGGAAATAAGAAATTTTGAAAACTGCATTTTCTGAAGGAGCAAATAATTAAAAGACCTACTTCAGTACGATAATTTATGGAATGACCTTATCAGCAAATAAAAACTGTAGTTAGACTACATGAGGCCTCCATAAAATGAAAAGGAGAATAAATGAATGCAAGACAGATATATATCTACTGCTTTGCAGGAAGGTACTGAAACTAAAACAGGTAGGCTGTTTTCATGCAAGACATCCTATTTTTTGCAGTTGCAACCTCTGTATCACTAAAAGCACTTTAAGGAAAGAAAGCCTTTTAAAAAATATGTTTATACACTTAAGCACGTCTCAAGCCAAGGACCTGAATAACAAGGAACTCTAGTTCACATTTCTGGATGGTGGGGCTCACAGTGGGAGAGAACATAAAGCAAATGCCTGAAAACCACTCTTTCCATGACAGTGCCTTGCTTTGAGCCAGAGATAAGGAGTTCACATTGGAGAAGGTACTTGTGGTTTTGCATTTCACTGCTGATGTTGAAATATACTCAGGATACCCAGATGTTGCACACTGCAAGCCAAATTCTAGACAGCAGGGGAAGTACAGTAGACTGGCGCTTTGGCCAGTTCAGCTCTGACTTTAATATGATTTAATGCCTTTAAAAGTCCAGTTGCCAGTGCCTTCACTCTCTCACTCCCCTGATATGATATAGCACATTACATCTTGTGTTTAACTGAACATCATGTTGGGCAACAGTGCTATACCTTGCTGAATAAAAAAGAATCCCTTACATTGCTGCCAGTTGATCAAGAGCATCTACTTCTAATTTAACTGTTTGTGGTTGTTACTCCAAAGCATTGGCAGAAATGCTCCTCAGTGGCTTAGTGTGATTCCTGGCTCCCATGTCTCTTCTGGATCTACACACAGGGAGATTTTAGAAAGCTCTTTCTTATGTACACTTTCACACTGAAATCCCCACCTTTGGCTGCAGTACAAATGTGTCTTTTTGGCAGCTAGCAGTCATTGTGAACAGCAACTGATTCCTTCCATTCTGCTGTTCAGGCTTACATAAATATATGTGACAGCAGGGATGAGGAAGGTGTCACCACAGCTTCATTCTGGCACATGAGAGGGTGGTGGGGAAGTAACAGCATTTTCGTTCCAATATTGGCTGCTCAATTAAACCAATCGCTGATTGTAGACAAAGGCACTCTGAACTCACAGATGGGAACAACGCCATCCTCGCAGATGGGCATGAGCATCCAGCACCAAGGAACATTGCACCACCACTGAATATCTGCCTTGATGCCCAGCCAGAAATGTCAAAAAAACAGGTGCTGATCCTCATCTTCTATGCCCACAATACAAGGGAATTCACCACCTGTCATTAATCCAACTCCCCTCTGAGTTAATTTCCAGAAGTTCCTGGGAAAAATATGGAGAGTTAAATGAGTAGGTTTAAAATAAGCTGAGTGGTTTTGAAATGCACTTCTATATTTAGAAATCTTAGAACAAAAAATGTTTTTGTATCTGATCTCACTGACATCTTGACTTCATGAAACATTAGAATAATCTTCCAAGAAAATAGGAGTTCTCCTGAAGCCATTGATCTTATTGCCTGCTGTAGGATTCTGAATATTTTAAGGGGAACAGAGGCTATGTATCACCAAATACAACCCCGCTTTTATCACTACCAGATTTACAAATTTAATATCTTGATAGGGGATGCTGAAGGAAATGGAATATGTTAGAAAGAAAGTCATGAGGAGAAAGGCAAGATTTAAGGAGGTTGCTCTTTAAGTGAATGGCCAATATATCTGCAAAACCACAGATTTGCTTGACAGCATTCACTGTAGTCATGGGGCAGCACAACTCTGCTTTCAGCTCTGTCTGAAAACTCCACATCTCTAATAGAAATGTATTTCCAACTGCTTTAAAAGGCATAGGCAGCCCAGAGCCCAGTTTTTCACTTGAGTTTCTCTTCATTTCTGCTGACTGCGTGAACATCTGACTAATGAAAGCAGGAGATCACAGTATTATGAGCACTTTGGGAGAGGGATCATAACTGTTGGCTTCCTTCAAGTGAGAAAAGAAAGAAGGTAGAAACAAAAAGGTATAACAGGCATGAGGGAATAAAGAAAAATTGAAAAATGTAGAAGTGGTACATAGTAAAATGTAAAGGTGGTGCATAGTGGTTTTCAAACCTTGAGAGGCTTTGAATAATTTCATTACATTGTACTACACTGGGGATTTCATTGTTTAGAAGGAGATGAGCAAGCACTTGCTCAAAATATGGAATGATTGACCTTCAAGGTCAGCACAGTTGGTGGCGGTGCACAGCATGACTCCTTGCCAAATAAAAAGGGAATGAATCAAATGCTATCAATGCATTTTTCATCTTCAAACTCATCTTGTGTACCTCATGGAGGAACAGAAATGATGCCACTGAGGCCAAATAGGACCAAACGAATAACATTTCCTGTCTTGCATTTGCTTCCTCCATCTGCTCACATTTCCTGGGTGACAGGTTCCTCTCAGCAAGGTTTAGTTGAAGATCCATTCAGACCACACTTATGTGTGAATTTTGATCTCATCAGCAGCAAAAATTCCTGCTTTGTTACCCTTACGAAAACTATGCTTTGTTCTTTTTGCTCAACAACAGAGAGAGAGAGGAGGCTGTGTTGAAAGCACCTCTTATCTAGAAGAGAGCTCTTTCCCTCGTCCTCAAGGCTGTAGACTCTTAGATAAAATGAAAATCTGGCCTGAGAATGATTTTTTTACATCACATAAGTGTGCCATTGCAAAGCAGGAATCTTGTTTGCTTGGTTTCCCCTTTAGAGAGAGAATATTATCCCATTCTTCAAAAGATACTTTGCTTTGTGGAAGAAGGAAATAGTGCTCAGGAAATGTGAAAATTAATGGTCAAAAAGCAAAAAAGAAGAAATACAAGAAAGTGTGTTTTTTGGTGAGAAAAAAGAAAGGCAGTGGTTTTACTCCACCTCATCTAGACTTCTAAATTTCTCATCATGTCAATTGCTATCAGGTTTACTTTCCTCTTCCTAGACAAGAAAGTTGACAATAGTAGAGTAGAAGGAAAAAAATAACCAACTGTGTTAGCTCTTTGTTTGTGGACAATGAGTGTATCTATCTTTTTATAATTCAGTTAGATAAAATCTTTAATAGTTTAATCGGTCTTTATGGGAATTGTATGAACACTGACATACTTAAACTTTCCCTAAACTGATATTTCTTCACTCTGCAAGTTAAAAGAAACACATTGCCTGTCTTACAGACCTTTTCCTTTCTTACTTGTTTATAATCATTGGCCCAACCCTTGTCCTTGCATTTTGGTGTTTCTTTTAGCAAAGTAGCTTTCCCCCATAATATTATGAGATGTTATGAAAGTTCTACCCTATAGAAAATCTGTTACTTGAGTTTGAGTGAACTCCTTACAAGTTTTCATGCTGGCCTGTATTAGGAATAAATATATGCTTTAAGAATTCTGTAAAGTCTTAGCCATTTGAAAGCTTAATTCTCTACAGAATTCACAGATAGCAAGAGGAATTATAATCCATGTTCTTCTAGACATGAACAAGGTATGGGGTATAAACTGTTTTTCTTGGAAGGAGATACAGTTTTTCTGTACTTGTGGAGTTTTCTTAGAAGGAGATACAGTCTCAGGCCAGTCTTTTTGTAAAGAGATTCAACATTTTTTATCTGTTTGCAAACACTTCCTGCCTGCCCTGTTTTCACATCAGTGAAAATCCCCCTAAGGTAAACAAACTTCTTGATAACTTGCCTAAGGGTTTGGATCCAATTTTTAATACAGCGAATTTGTTTGATTTGGGCACTGGATAAGATATTGACAGCTTTTGTAGAAAGCTGAGATGTGGTCACATTTAATTATAATTTTCTGAAAAGGTTTTTTTTTTGTTTTAGACGAAGACAAAAAAATGGTCCATTTGTCTTTATCTAAATACTTTCAATTTTGAAAGCAAGCACATTTATTTTTCTTCTGTCAATTATACAAACAAAGAAACATTTGATACAAGAAAATTTGTGAGAAATATATCATATGGAACAAGTCATAACCAGTGAACAGGTGAAACACAAAAAGACAAAATGTTTGTAAAAGAAATTGAATCAACGGTGATATGCATGCTTTGGAGAATTGTCATTTGAAGGACAGCAGGATATAAGGTTACCCAGTTTATGAGGGCTGCTCTCTTTGTGCCATAGTCTTTTTGCTTGTGTTTTGCAAAAAAAATTTGCGAGTTTATCAATCTTTATCACATACTCAATTGTTTTTATTACTTTTTTCATGAAAGTTTACATTATTATTAAACAACAGTGGTTACTACTGTGAAGCAGCAGTTTTCTGTGAAATGTTCTTAATAAGAATAATTATTTTGTCTTGTATCAGAATTTTGACCCTACCCACCCAACTTTCAACTCTGTAATCACAATTGCCAAGTGGTAAAAATTAGGAACCATGTCATCTTCCTGCATTGAGAGAGTTGTTTACCTCTCTGAGGGTGTTATTCCTGGTAACCTGCTCAAACTATATCAGTTTAAATCTGGCTTAAACCACCTATCTTGGCGTTTCCTGTAGCCCATAGAGAGCCATGAACATGCCTCAGGGAGATTCATTGAATCTGTCTTGCATATTTATTTTGGGCACATTTTTAAAAGTGTTTTTTTTTTTCCTGCTATAATCTGTTAAAAGAGGTTATACCAACTAATTTTGCATGGTTTTTTAGATTGTTGAAGATAGCTGTGAGCAGTTCAACTGAGTGCATAACAGATCAAATATTAAAAGATTTTGAGTACACATGTGTGAATGTCCCAAAAATAAGAAGGAGGAATGACAATAGGAATGACAGCTCCAACTGAAGCTAGTTTGCCTTCATAAATTGCAAAAAAAAGAAAAAAAAATATTGATTTGAAGATCTAACAGAAGAGGCCAACCACCCTGAACCAGAGAAGGAATAGACACTTGTAGATCTGGAGACTTTTTCCTTAGTGAATTATACAGAGGTTTTGGCCAGCATCTCTTTGAGTTCACCAGTATATATGCTACAAAGGCTTTAATTTTTTTTAACACTAAGCATATCTATTTTATCAAAAAGGTCCTTAGCAGGTTTGCATGTGTCCCTTATACTGTTATAATTATCCCACAGGTGCAAGGAATAGTCACAGAGATGGAATTGATATATATATATATGTATTTATGTATATATGTATATATGTAATCACATTGAGATGTGATGGTTATTCAGACAGAATTCAGTCTGACAATGCGTATGTTCAAATAAGAGATGGATTTCTCTTAAAGCTTAATTATGAATGTCTAGCATGGACTGTTCCCAGGAACAGTAAGAAGAACTAAGGAGGATATTTCAACTAGTACTCTGTTTTCTGATTTAGGACCTCCTGCAAATAATTTTCAAGACCCTTGCATAGGGTATCATCCATGTCATTCTGGCCAGGAAAAATGTGCCTAATCTAGTCTGCCATATTTCTAATGTGCACTTCCCAAGAGGGTTTAATTGCCCCACTTAGAGCAATTTCCAAGGAGTGAGGAGGAAAACCCTCATTAAAACTGTAGGTGGTTGAAAGTTTAGTGAGCAATGTATGCTACAGTGTTTCACAGGTGGCTTTCTACACTTTATTTACTCAGATACCCTGGGAATATACTTAATTGGGCATCATCTGAGGGAACCAATTTGGCCTAAGGCACTAAATGGCATTGACTGCTGAGTAATGAGGATACTTCTGACAAACATTTCTTTTTAATAGATATTGTTCAGCAAGGTGCAACAGCTTAGGTTGTGTTTAAGTATATGACAAATGAACACAATATTCTATGCATACAATTCCCTAATACAGAACTAGCCAAATAAAAAAGTAAAAGTAAGTAATTAATGTGGGATAAAATAATTTGGTCTGTCTGTGTTTATACATTATCCTTTCTTATTCTGAGTAGTTCACAGCTTTAAATTGCATCCTGGCTTGTAAGAGACCATTGAAACATTATTTACTGCTGGATGCCAGCTATATCTGTCAGTGCTCCAAAAATGTACAGTTGACAATGAGTCATAAATAAGAGATTAATTAGTGCAGTAGTTGGAAGTTATGTTGCTGATTCAGTTATTCAGTATCCACTTCACTAAGATAATTTGCATATGTTCTGCCCTCTTATCAGCTGTTAAAAGATTTGATTAGGAAAAGGAGTCTAAGAACACTGGATGCTAACGGAAGAGAGGGACACATGGGAAGGGCACATGACGGTGTTTGGCTAAAACCTCGGAACAGAAGACAGCCCTCAGTGCTGGCATGAAAAAGGCTGAGAGAGTCAGCAAGGCTGACAGGATTGGTGCCTTTGGAAGCAGAACAATAGGCATTAATTATATTTAGAAGTTCAAAGGGCAAACATGAAAATACCAAATTGGTTTATACCCTTGATTTAAATCTTGTTCCCTTATTCTGCATTTTGCTGTTTTTCATTCGAGTCACTGGGAATTTTTCCAGTGCTCCCAGTGGGAGAATTAGGTGTACTAGAAATACATTTTCAGATATTAAAAGAATTTACAGCAGTATAAAATATTGCACTCATATTACAGATTAATCAGGCATCACATATTGAATGAGACATATATGTGCCAAACTACAGAGCTACATGAAAAATTAATTCATGAAAAGCCTTAGCTTCTTCACCTAGCTCTGTCCTCTAACTCCCCCTTTGGCTTTAATAGCCTAAATAAATGTTCAATCCTACTGTAAAATCCTATGTCCTAGAGAATATTGTGCAGCTTCTGAAGTTTAACCATCTTTTTCAAGGCAAATATGAAATTTCTGAAGATGCAGTCACCTATTTCTCTGTAAATATGCATGGGAAATCAGCAAAAGCCTGCCCTAAGCTGTTTCTTCTGAACATGTGATTCAGTAGGTTTCTATTACTGACTTATAGGCAACTGCACTCTGAGTTGCTTACCTCTAGAGTTCCCATACAGTTAAATCAAAATAGTAGGCACTTTTAGGTCTCTTTCCGGTTTCCTTTAGATCTGATTTCATTTCAATTCTCAAACAAATTTAAACATCTCCTTTTGTGTGACTGTAGTCCTGCTTCAAAACTGCCCGTTTCCCTTACCCAAATGAGCTGGGGAGACAGTATCAGATGTAACTATCTGCATTTGGTCAGATGAACCTCAGCCTGTGACTCCAAATTTCTAGCGAAGCTACTGATACTAATGCTGATGGAAATGGAATTTGAATGACACACTAACACAGTCCTTCCACAACATTCAGAACTGTGGAAAGAAAGGTGGGTCTGTCTGGTCAGGAAAGTCATGGGCTAATTTTGGCATATTGTTCTGGGGAGTCTCATCAATAACTGGAAGTCAAGAAAATGGGACCTTTAAGAAAATATGAGAAAAGGAGTTTGGCTCAGTGTAGCAAAGAGAAGAATGAGGTAAAATACACAATCGCATGTGTTTCTTGGATCTGCAGAGAGGAAAACCAACTTGTGCTCATACCCACTGGGAATAGGGCAGGAAATAAAAAGTTGAAAATTTGGTGAGGAAAATTTATGCTAGAGATTAGAGAAACTTCTAAGAGAAAGCATCTTTAAGTGAAAGAAAAATTTGCCGAAGGAAAATATGGAAGCTTTTAAGTAAAGACTTTTTAAATTTCAGAGCAGTATCCACTATGCACATTTTTAAGTCAGGACATGAGGACCTTCAAGGTTCCTTTATTCCTCCATTCCCTTACTTTTCTGTAATTTTTTCTTTTTTATTCACTCATCTCTCTCTCTCTCTCTTGACAAGTGGGTTGTATTGGAGAGGAGAGACAGCCTCCAACAATAGCCCCAGTTTTATTTTTATGTCTGGATTCAAAACAACTAAATTCTTTTTATATCACCTGAAGATTCCTAGGTCACTCTGAGATTTACGGCTTTGTGGCAGGCCTCAGAGAAACAAGTTACAAGTGAAGAAACAATTGCTATGTATTCTACCCTTTGAAAAGAAAATGAAACAGGCAGGAACTGGTTAGAGAAGAGAAATCATTTACAGAATAATCCTTTCTGCCTGAAACTCTGCTGAACATAGGGGACCACCTCAGAAGAGCATGTGGAAGAAAGGAATGCCTGCAGAAAGCCCCACGATACCTGTCTCGCTACCTGCAGGCTTAGCCTTCAAAAACACCATATCTGAAAGCATCCAAAAGAACAAGCTGGGGATGTATTTCTGCCAAAACATTTTTGTCATACTTCCACATTGTGGAATAATACGATTTATTGAACAAACGGGAAGGCGGCAATAAGTGCCCTAACTATCCCTACTGGGGATGAGTCCACTAACTACATATTAACTACCTACCTCTTGCTGGGGGCTCGGTGCACTATCGACCTACTCAATACTTAAAAATACGGACTACTCTCTCTCTCTCTCTATATATATATATACACAGAGCCTGTCTTCAGGCGTGAGGCCCCAGCAGCTCATCGGTGTCACTGAGCACTGGCCTGGACGGCTGTAAGGAGGAGCTGTTTGAGCTGATGCTGCAGCCTGATGTACTCCTGCACCAGCTCTCTGTAGGCGCCCGGATCGTGCGCCAGGCGCTGGAACAGGTTGGGTGGTTGAATCCTTTGCAGCTCTGGCGGCAGTCTGATCTCCCCAGGAAGCCTCTGGTTGCCTATGACAAAGTGGTCGAGGCGTTTCTTGTCCAGGGAGCTGCGCAGGCCGTCCATGATGTCCACCAAGCGCCTCAGGAAATCCCTCCCGCTCCACTGCATCAGGGGTGTGGTGTTCAGGAGGTGCATGAAAAGCGTCTTCAAGGCGTAGGTGGAGAAGGCAGTGCCCGTTGCTGTGCAGGTGAGGAACTGCAGACATTTGCAGTGCCAGCTGTCCTGCGGCGCCCGCCTGGCCACGTGCCTGAAGAAGCTGGCCTCGGCCACGGCGTAGGTCTCGTGCCAGGTTGTGCTCGGCACCAAGGGGACTTCCGTGGGCTGACTGCTGACGTAGACGTGCAAGTGGCCTTGCTGCACCCCAAACAGCACCTCCAGCACCAAGCTTTCCTTGCCCTTGCTCAGCTGCATCTTGCAGGAGCGGCCGGAGGGCAGCAGCGTTAGGTGAAGCCCACAGTGGGAGGACTGAGCATCCAGTCCACTCTCGCCAGTCAGTAGAACCAGCAGGCAGTTTTCTTCATGTCCAGATAGGCTCCAGTGCAGAGGGTGTCTAGGAGGCTGGGCTCCTACTTCCTGCTCAGCTCCTCCTTGGAGTGGTGGAGGAGGCATGGCATGGCGTTGTCGCCCAGCTGCTCCCTCGCGCAGGTGCACTCCAGTTCCACTCGGACACGGAAGTTCCTCCCTGGCATTATTGCTCCAGTGTCCGCTTCCAGGTGGAAGCCGTGCCCTGCAGGGGCGCTCAGGGGCACAAGCACTTGGAACAATGCACCTTCTGCACAGGGCCTCCAGCCTTCAAAGGCACTGCCCACCCCGATGGCTTGTTGCAGAACTGGGTAGGAGGGACTGGATGAGCCATGTCCAAAGGCACAGGTGAAGCTGTCCATCAGGTGAGTTACCAGGGCACAGCCTCTGTCCAGCTCCACGAGAGGCCACTGGAGGTGCTCCTGCACAAGCTTTCCCAGCTTGCTTGTAAACTCCCACTCTTTGTCTTTGTTTGTGGCAGATTTCTCTCCTTTGTTGCCAGCAGCATTGTTCCTCTGCACAGTCGTGTTGGCGTTTACTTCTCCTTCATTTGTGCCATGATTTCATTTTGTGTCACCATGTCCGGCCTCCTTGTCATCTTCATTTGTGTCACCACAGCCACCTTCTTCCTCGTTTCCAGCCTCAGGGTTCTCTCTGACGACATTCTCATCATCGTTTACTATTCCAGTGTCTCCATCCTTGTTGCCTTCTCTTTTTTTCATTTCCAGTATTGTCTTTGTCATTTGAGCCAGCAGGGCTGCCATCTGTCTCATTTCCGGCCTCCTTGGTGTCTTCCTCCACGCTGACATCATCACTTCCTTCTCCAGCTTTTGCCTCCTCAGAGCCTCCTTTGGCTTCATTTTCATCCTTGTCTCTTTCATCTGTCACAGCACTGCTGGCTTCTTCCTCATTTCCATCATCCTCCTCATCTTCCTTCACATTCACATCATTGTTTTCTTTCCCATCTTTCACGTCCTCATTGCCTTCTATTCCTCCATGTCCAGCATTGACTCGTCCAGTTGCGCCAGCATTGCTTCCTCCTTCTCCACCGATACCGCCATTGTTGTCTTTCTCCACAGCGGCCAAGGTGATTTCTACCTCTGTCTCTGCCAGAGCATGGTTTTCTTTATACTTTGCACTCTGGTTTACGTTGCTGCTGGACTTCTTCTCCTGGCCACTGCTCTCTGGCTTGCAGCACCTTTTCTGGAGGATCAAGCACAGCACCAAAAGCAGGGCTAGGACTGCAGCGCCGGCCCAGAGTGGCCATTGCAGCCCAGAGCGTGGCTCCCCCAGAGCCATCACTCTGCTCCAGGGTCACCAGCTCCAGCTCCTCCACCTCCTGCAGCAGCCCAATCCTCTGCAGCTCCTCGTACTCGGTGCGCAGCTCCATGAGCAGGCGCGTGCCCTCATCCAGCTCGTCCCCGACTGCCTGTGGGTACTGGATGAGGCTGTGCAGGAGCCTCACCAGGAGCACGAGGGCTGCCATGATTTACAGGGGAACTACTGGTGTGGAGGTGGGGATGGGAGACTTAGGGATGTGGGGACAGCAAGAGAGGGAGCCAGGCAGCTGGCAGGCACCAAGGCACCAAGGTCCAGCTGCAGGCACAGCCACAGCAGCAGCAGCAGCAGCAGCAGCCGCGCTGTGCTGTGTCCAAGGAGCTCCTGCAAGGGGCTGGGCCCCGGATGCAGGATGGGAAGCGCTCTCTCGGACGCCCGTGTTTGTGCTTCTGCTCTCGTCCAGCACAGATTCTGGCTCGTGTGAGCACTCGACGCTCGGCCAGGCTGGACTGGGGCATCGCTGCCTGTTGCTGCTGTTTCCATGCACCCCCCATTGTGACATGCTTTGTGAGCCCTGTGCTTGTGGGGCTGCTCATGGGGCCTTTGCTACAGGGCCCCAGGTTTGCTTCAAGGTCTCAAGTTTGATGCAAGTCTCAGGGAGGACACAGGCAAAGGCAAAGAGACATCTCGGCCACCTCCTTTGGGAAGCTGTCTGCTAAAGAATGTGATGCTTACTGCCTCTGTCTACAGTTTTTTTAAGGGATACAATTAGCGGTGGTCAAATGGCCTTTGACTGACTATTTCATTCTCTTTTTTTATGGATTGGGAATGACAGTCACAGCTGTCAATAAATAGAGGTGTCATATGTCTGTTGTGAGACAAGCTATTAAATGAGCTGAAGAATGGAAGTGTTTACTTAGTATTAAGTCCAGAAAGGCTGTGATTTGTAACAAAAAGTACAACTTTTCCCAAATAGTTCTTTTTTGAAAAGTATTCACATTGTGATATTGTCAATAGGAAAGAAGAACTTAGAACTTCTATTTGCTAAGTTACCCAGGGAAAAAACCCTAGCTCCATGCAAGTTTTCACTGTCCACCTGTTTCCTTTTAAGCATAGTCTTATCATTTTTAAGAGCAGATTCTTCTGTTATTTTGAAAGGTGAATAAAATTCTTTTCTAGCAAAAGGAAATAACTTTGGAATAAGACCAAGTGCTGACAATTCCAGGCTAAAAAGAAATCATTTGAATAAAAATGAGGTGGTTGTAGAAGCAGACTTACCAATTTAGAAATAATATGCATTAATGGAAATTTTAATTAGTGAAAATTAAGTTGAGAAGAATGTGCAAGGAAAATCTATTTAAATCAGATGGTGCAAGCGAAGGAAAAATCAATAGTTATTTTTCTAAAAAGAAATGTAGTCTTGCCCTTGAATAGCCAGAGATGTGACCTTTAGTGGCCTTCAAATGATGTTTTATTGAGAGGTGATGCCTGGTTATATTTTTCCATCTCTAAAAAGCCAATGAGTTATCATTGCATTTCACAAATAAAGAAGTATCTGAAATGCTGCCATTAGTTCTTTAAGCAGCATCTCAGCAAAAAAAGATGGGAAGCATCACTGACATAAAACCAAAGAAGAAAGTGAATACTTAAGAATTATTTCTACAGACAAAAGTATAAGATAAATATCTTGACACAGACTAGAGCCATATTTTAGAGATCATTGGACTGAAACATGACAAAGAGAAAAACGGTGGTCTTGGCAAGTGCAAAACAGCCAAGTCAAAACCAGCAGAGAGGGCAGGGACATTACAATTGCTGAACTTTAAAAAATAAAAAGGAATTCTGATTCAAGAATGGCAATGCACTCCTGGAACATTGACATGTTCTGGTATCCCTGTTGAGTAGTTCCTGGAAAAAAGGGAAATTTCAACTGCTTTTTGTTTTTTATGCAAGCAATGCTTTACACTTCCTTTTTTATCTTTTTCCTTATTTCTTTTTTCTGGTTTTGTTTGTTTATTTGTTTGGGTTTTTTTCAAATGGTTTTGACCTAATAACTGGTACAGAAGTAAAATGTCAATGTGTACATTAAGGTGAGAAAAGGTAAGTCTCTGAGAGACATATCCATTCATCTCTAGGCTGCTAGAAGCTGACCATGATGGCAATGATGATATCCCACGAAATGTGCTCTTTTGTTCAAAATGAGCACCATACTTTATTGATTCACAGTGAAATTGCACTGAGATGAATCAAAATACCAGCTGCCCCATTTACTGAGCTGTGAAATATTTCTATTCGCTGTGCAGCTGTGTGAACCTGAACTAATCTAAAGGGCAGATCATCTAGAAGAGAGCTCAAAATAGTTTTATTGCAGGCAGTTTGCCTAAGTATTAAATATACCCTGCTCACACAGGATTCTGAGCAAGGACTCATACTGAAGGAAAAGCAATGCTATGTACTTGATAATGCACAGACTGCTGCATGTTTTTCATAGATGCATGGAGATTACAGAGAACTGTTAAACACGTCCAATTTTGACAAGTGCAAAGAAATCCCATGGCCAAATACTCTGCCATGGTGCTCTCCACCTTGCATGTGGTACTTAGCATTGTGCAAAACTGGAAGACTGGGTGATGATTCAAGCCTTCCTGACAAAAGCATGTGTCTCCAGTGAGCGTTATCTCTGTGAGAGGGCAGCAGGGAACTGAAAAGCCTACTAGTTTGTTTTTTGACAGATGGCAAATGATAAAGCACCATTAAAATCAGCCAAGTAGCCTAAAGTTTTCATTTTAGTGCCAGTGCATATGTATGTTGCTTGGGGAATTATGCTCTAATTAACCTAAAGCATGTAGTATTGCTCTTTTACATATAATGGGAGGATTAAGTGAGTGCAGCAGATTTTACAGTCATTATCAAAATACACCTGGTAATAGAAATTGTAGAAAAATATAGAAATACGCTAAGTGAGGAACTGAAATCTCTCTTTTTGGTAACATTTTTCATGCCATATTTTGGATTTTTTGGCAAAAAAAAAGGATGCTCAGACAGTATGTGATTCAGCAAATTCTGAAACCACTTTTCTGTGGTGAATAGCTGAACTCACAAACTGAATCATGTGGCTTGGCAGAAAGGAAAAACGGCAAAGAAATAAATTTAATTACATCTTTAAAGGGTATGGCTATAACTTGCAATATGAAAAAAGAGGAATTTCAGAAAAGCTGAAAATACTTGCAGGATAGCCATACTAGCACTATTTTGGGAGCTTCCAGTAATTTAAAGAAAAAAAATATATCAGTTTGTCTACTACTTTACTCATGAAGTAGTAGTTTTGAAGATTGTATTCCATCACATCCACTTTTTAGGAACCATTCTAATAATTTATGGGTAGAAAACTCTGGAATTTGGCATGTACACAGCCAAGCAGAAAAGGGCGTGTGTGCATTCTTTGCCATGTCTTTAGTACAACCCCTGGTTAAACCACTTATGTAACTATCTGACTCTCCAGCCATTACCAGTTGCACACTTGATAAGGCCTTACAAAACACCAAAGTACCTCCTGGCACGCTTCAGAGAACAGAATAGTTTGGTAACGTATTTTGCAAACAAATGATGAGGTTATGGAATATGAAGAGGATATAAGTTGGTGAAAGAAAAACTGGAGTTGCCCTTTGGATAGAAAGGAAAAGAGTGGATGAATGTGGGATGGGAGGAACAAGGAAAGGGACAAAGCAATACTTATGGGCCCTGTTCTTAGAAGAGAATAAGGAATGCTGCTGCTGGGGAGAAAAGTCTTTGGACAAGATGGCCCAGCTAATAAAAAATTTGGTATGACTTCACAAACCAACTGAGTTGATAAAATGATCTCTTCTGGTCTTAATGGAACAAGAAGAGTGACAGTGCCCATGACACATGACCCTACCACTGGGCAAAAGGGGTTGGGGGCCTGAGAAGGATTTTAACCCAGAGAAAAAGAAAGGTATAAGGGAAGACAGGATGAAATATCACAAAGAGTTACTCCAAAAAGGTTCCTTGGCACAGAGAGATAACAGTTCGTATGAAATAAGCACTAGCCCTGCCAGGAGGGCAGGAGAGGGACAGGAAGATGGCAACTAGAACACTGTGACAAAATAAAAGGAGGCATGGTATTAGTTCACAATAAGCTTAACTGACAATAGCTGTTGAAATGTGCTTCCTTGCTGCTGCAGCTTCCCTGTGCTCTTAAAATACCTCCTTTCACTGATGGCTCAAAGTATTAATGCTTTCAGTTGTGCAGACAGAGAGGTGAAAAACCTCATTATTTGCTGTCTGTGTGGATCTGGGTAAAGCTTTTCTGCAGCTTGGCTTAATGTAGTAATGTTTTCATGGTTGATATATAGTTAGAACCTGTTGATAATACTAAAACTCCTGCAAGGAATGCAAGGTTCTGGTGCACTTAGTTAAAAGGTATTTGAGCACTGAACCTCTAAAAGAAGGATCAGTGTGATCCACAATTTTGCCAAGAATGGGCAAGCAGAAAAAAAACAAGACATGAATACATATAAAAATGCATACATACAGTGTTTCTTAGCTGACATATTTCTGTGGGGAAATTAAAGAAAACAACCAAAATTAAAAGCATTTATACAAAAATGTCTGCAAATAGGACTGAATTTGTGATTGAGTAATAACCATATGAAATTTGAGGAACTATTCAGAGACTGATTATGTAATGTTAATTTATGGAAAAAAGATTTCTCATTATTGATAGAATTAAGTTGGCTAGAATTTATTTCCATCCCTGAAAATAATGATTAGATTCAAACACTTCTCAAAGCAAAGTTAAGACTGCTGTGGCAATTAACCCAACAATATGGATCAGTCCATATTCATTAGATCAAATACATTTACATTTTTAAACAGTCACTTTCAGTAGTATTTTAAAATAATGTAACAGTCCATATATTCCAAGCTAGTCCAGGAGTTGTTTGGGAGAATGCTGACTGTCCCAGGTCTAAACCACACTGTTTTAATACTGTATATAGGATAATCCAGTGACTGGGTAAACATCCAATTTACCTGTATGGATATAGCACTTTCATCTTTAGTGACAATCCAGAGTATCTTCTTTCACATGCTCAGAAAAAAAAGGCATAAATAAGAGATATTCCATAGTACAAGTCTTCTCAGTGCCTTTTAGCTAAGTAGTCCTCACTGAAATCTTAATTTGCAAAACATTTGTGGTCATGTTCAATATTTAGCTTTGAAAAAGTGTAACTGTACAACCATATGTTTGCTGGATCTAGGCATTCGTCAGCTGATAACTTCATGGAATGGTATTAGTAAACAACATGCTACGACAGTAGCATTTCAACAGAGAAAAACCTCAAACCCCTCTAAATATATTATTTTAAGGTTTTTCCATTAAACAATATCGTTAGGAAAGTATAACATTTAAGACATGGTATTATAAATGTTTTAAAGTTTAAATTTTCTGTCTTTTAGGAATAATGAAACAAAGGTAATTCAAATAATAAATTCTATTTCTAATACGGGCTTCTGTAAAAATAACTTCTAAGGAAGGATGGAAAGAACAAATGCTTTGCTTATCTACAGAGTGCTAATTTCCTGTATGTTTTCTGAGAATACATACCAGCATGTATCAGGAATAAAGAGAAACAGACAGAGCAGAAACAAACCAATTGCATGAGGGAATATGAGTGAAATAAAGTAGCTTTTGGCTAGTTTGGTGAATGGCATGACATACTTAGGGTTCAGAACTATACAAAAGTCAAAAACGCTACAAAAAAGCCACATGATGAGTGACAAACCCTCAGTGAATAAACATGCCTTTATGACATGGGAAAGTGCAAACTGCATCCAAGAACTGCACCAATCCTGCCTGTTGACCAACAGTCCAAATAACAGGATCAATGTCTGTGGCACAGGGGCGGCTCGCCGTGATGCCATGAGGATTTTTTGTCTTTTATACCCCTTTTATACCTTTTTACAACTTCTGTATTCTTAGTGCTTCTTGCCTACATTCTTGGACTTGTTTGTCAAGCTGAGAGACTGAATATTTTAGAAGTTTTGTAGTTAGGGATCAGGGTGCCCCAGACCCCAAGATCCTCTCCAGAGCACATTTTGTAAACTGAGATAGAACCATCCAGGGAAAGGTTCCATGGGGAGGGGGCTCACTCGAGCCTCTCACTGGGGAATCTTTGTTAGATGTGCTAATTAGTGAGACCTATAATGCTATACCTGATCTGCTGCATGTGTGCATTGCAGTGTGCATGGAGGTGCATTCCACCTGGATGTAGTGCACCTAAGGATCCTTAAAATAACTACAAGGGTAAAATCCCTTTTTCCCTTCTAACCATGTTTGACTCTTGATTTTAAGACCAGGAAAAGGCATCAATTGCAGGCAGCAATGTCTCTGCTGCAATAATGACCATGAAACTCCTCCATCAGTACAGCAAATTCCTGAGGATAAAATTATTTAAACAAAATCTCCCAGACCCACCTTGGAAATCTTTAACTGCATATCACTTAAATCCTGCAGGAATGCAGAAATTCAACCAGTGTCTACACTTGCATTTACAGGTTCAAAGCCAATGATGACAGGGCTGGTGGGATGTGAAATGGGAGGGTGGGAGAAAAGGGAGGTAGGCTGTGCAGAAGGTGCAGTTTGATATCTTGGTTTGTGGAAGTTGGGCAAATGGGGGAGGGATGCAGATTATCAAAAACAGTGTTTGGAGGAGGTTAGCTGAATGGTAAGAGAAGGGACAAAAGGATGTTTCTATTCCATAATTCTATGTTTGCAGCTGAGAGAAATGTAGCTGGGAAAAGCAGGATTATGTGTGGGTGTGAAAGGTGGTAGACCTTGGCAGCAGAAAATTCTTAATGCAATCTTGTCCTGTCAACAAGAGCCTTTTCTGATAAGGAGAGACAGCATTGAGGATGTGTTCATGCACATCAGAAAAGGCTTTTAAACACTTTGCCTCTCTTAAAAGTTTGTGCATTCTTTAGCCATTTTGCACCAGCAGGGTTTTGTCAGGAGTTGGAATTGTTTGAAATGTGCACCAATTCCATGCTCCTAACATGTAAAGGCTTTTAATTTGCTATAGTGTGGGGCCTGGTGTTTATTTAAAAATTATGCATGGCAAAAACAAAGAAGGGAAAAAAGGTAACTTTGGCTTCAGATCTGTCTGGTTTTTGAAGCCTGAAGATTGCTTCAGTATGAACAGCTACTTTATGTTTATGAATAGAAGCACATAAAATATTTTTAAAAGGAAAATCATAATTGACCTACTATTTAGGGCTTTTGATCTTTAAATTACTTGATCCCCTAATTATTCCAAACTGTAGCATAAAAAATGATAAACAAGTTGGTTTGAGTATTTTTTGATAAAGATTTTAGAGCACAACACTACGTGTATGCAGGAAAGCATTCTACAGGATTATACAATATATTGCTTTTAAATACAACACAGCTCTAAAGATTACTGTTTTTTTGAATAACCAAGTACATATTTTGGAACTGTCATTCTGTTGTGCCATTAATCTGTGGATTAAAGTCCCTACCAATGTACACAATAAAGTACAATGACATCAAAAGAATATCTCATAAAAACTGGGTTACATACGAAGGGAAAGCCTGAGATATAAACTTTGGTTTATGATTCCAGCTCACATTACATATTAGACACAGTATTTAAGAACTATTATTTTCAAATACATTTAGAGACCCAGTTAAATGTATTTCATAGGCTTTAATTTTATCTATTCTTTCTTTTGGCAAAATATATCCTTCTATACTGAAATTAGTCTTATTTAAATAAGATAATATTAATCCTTCTTAACTTCCCATGAGATTATACTTCAACAACATTCTGTGAGATTATCCTCCCTTTCTCTTTAGTATATACATAAATCAGGGCCATTTACAGGATGAGAGATCAACAGCACAGGAAACATGATGGTGGTCATCGTATGTAGCTGCAATTTCCAATGTTCACAGCTTTTGCAACAGGGGAAAACACACTCAGGGAAGAACAACAGAATTCTGAGGAAATCACCACAAGTTTTAAAAATCCCTTAGAAAACATTGTGAAGAACTGAGCTGCCAGAAGAGGTTCTTTCTTGCAAGAAATAAATTGTCATGCTGACGATACAGACAACCAGGTTCTGATACGAGTCATTTGGTGATATCTTTAGTGAAAACCTACTCTAGAAGCCAAGTTACAAGGGATTAATTATTTTTTTTAAACTGTCATTCTTTGTCAAGTGACATCTCATTCAAGTTTTGCCCATTATGAAAATATGAAAAACCACTAAAGGCATTAAAACATGGCATAGATTAAGCTCATCTCTTTTTTTTTTTTTTTTTAAATGGTTTACATCCACTAACTCTTTTTTTGTGGTTGTAAATAAACTGGTATTTTCATCTTAACCACAAAATCCATTTTATGTCCAGTCTAGTCTTTATTTCATAATGAACCAAATGTATAAGTATCTACATGAACACATTTAAGTGAAAGGTGATATTATGACTCACTCCATCATTGCAGAAAGAAAATATTTCTCTGAGCTGATTATGAAAAATCAAAATTGCTGGAAAGATACTGTTCAAGAGAACTCATGGATTCTGCAATGAATACTACAAATTGAACTGTGTATTTGCAGCAGATCCAAAACTATTTTAATAAATGCCATTTGCAACACTTCTGCTGTTGTTGGTCAAGACATCCTGAAGGTTGGTACCCTGTCAACGAGAAGAAAACACAGTGTGAGACACTTCAAAACTCTTCTCCACCCACTCCATTTCATTTGGAACTCATCAAAATGCTGAAAGTTGCACTATTTTCTCCACTTTCAATAAACTTAAAAAGAAGATACAAGCTTCAGGCACTGCCAACTGATTGCCTCAGCCCAGCCCTGCAGCCCTCACACCCTCTTGCTGACTCTCCTGCTCACCTATGCATGGAGGCATCAGTTTTGCCAGCTGCATTCCAGCCTCTGGAGTGCCGACAGAACCCCCTTTGCATGCAGTAGATGTGGACTCAAAAACCCTTTCATGCTGAGCAGGGAGATCACAGTACGTATCTTGTTCATGAACAGGTGCCTACCCATGAAACACCTGCAGAAAAATGGGGAAGTCTTCCTTCATAAAAAAAACCAACAAAATAAAACACAAAAATCCCATCCAACAGGCAACCAAACAAACAACAAAAAAAAAGGCCCCAAAACCCCAAACAAAACAAGAAAGAAATATGCAACTGCCACCATATTTTCGCAGGAACCATTTCTGCCATCACAAGTCACACATTTCTGTTACTCCAGCCATGCCAGGCCCCAGCTGATGCTGTATTAGCTAAATATTAGCTGCTAAACACTTATGCCACATACAGCAGCCTATGGCTCTTGACCACTCCTTGCCCAGTGTTGCTCTCCCACCCTGCTGGGATGGGCTCTCCCCAGAGGTGCTTGGTGATATCCACACTGTTATGCACGTTTTGACCAAAAAGTCAAAAGACTTTAGCACCAGAGACCATGAGGAACTATGGTTAAAACATGGAAAATAATTGTTGTTTTTAGGTTAATTAAGTTTGTTAATTGCTATGAAGTTGTGAATTGTTATGAAATTGTGAAATTAATTAGTCTAGTTTAGAGAGTTAAAGTATATACATTCAAAGGTTTAAGATGTTTTTATAAAGTTTTAAGAAATACCTTCTGTCAGAATCTATTTAAATAGTTAAAAGGTTCACTTTTTAAGAAATTTTTCAAGTTTTGTGTAATCCCTACTTAAGCTTTTGAGTTTGTATACGTATTGTGTAAAAATTAGAACTTTTTGAACCAATTTTCATATTTTAAAGGCATATTTTCAAAACTGGGATCAGATCTTAGCTAGGTCTGAAGGGGGAATATTAAGAGCCACTTTCTAAAACCAACAGCTACACTGCCCTCTTGCAGGCTGCTTCCATGGCAACCCAGAATATTAATGAGGCTCCTTTCCACCCAAACCAATGTCCCAGACAGCCAGCGAGCCATTGGTGGGCGGGAGTAACCTCACTGTTTGAACCATCCAATGCTCTGGGACTGTGGAGGCAGGGCAAGGAGCCATTGGTAGGCAGGAGTGATGTCACTGTTTGAACCATCCAATGCTCTGGGACGGTGGAGGCAGAGCAAGGGGCAGTGTGGGGCATTCCTGGGCAGGGACAAGAACTGATAAAAAGGCTTGTTCCTCGGGACCCTTGGCCACTCCTAGGTGTAATAGCCCCGGGAGGGCCCTGCTCAGGATAAACGGCCTCTACCCCGTTCGCATTTATAGACTGACAACCCGGCTTAACTGGGGAGTCTATTCCTGAGCAGCAGACCCTTGTCTCCGAGCGCCTGCCTCTCTTCAGGCTCAGGCTAAGGTCTTTGATCCTGGCACCCAGACTTCAGATGTTTCCGTTTTTTTAAGCTGCCAACTAAATAAACTTTTCTTTTGCGGATCCTGGATTCGAGATTGTCTCTTTTTCTGACACACACTTGTCAGGATCTGCCTCATACTGACCTGGTCTTTTCTGACCCTGACAAACCTCCATGTCATTATGCCAATCTAGAGATGGCTTCTTTAAAAAGTGTTAGCAAAATATTGCTCTCTGATTTGATCCTTTCCTTTCGAAACCACAGCGTTTACATGTGAAGCTTTGGGAATTCATTGCCTTCCCATTGCACTTAGATTTACCGTTTCCTGTAACTCAGCAACCAGAGCAAGTAAACGCCTTCAGTTTTTCAGTTTCAGTCATTATTCTGACAAACCTGGAATAAGTCTTCATCAGAAATGATCTTTCTAGCATTTACCTTCAACTAGTAAATGATGAATATTTTTCGAGAAGTTTTAGTTCATATTTCCCAGTGGTCCTTCAGTTTTGCTCTCTGTGAATGGGAAACCAGTAAATCAATGATACATTTTCCCTAGATAGCAATAACTGTCACCCTGATAAAGCATCACAAAATCAGTGTCTGCTAGGGATAGGCAAAAATATGGAAACACAGTATTCAAATGAGAAATTGCAGTGGCCCATCACCAACACTAAACAGACCCGTGGTATCTAAATTCCTTTCAGTGATTTTTATTGTGAGACTAAGTTTATGGGTACAAAATACTTGCAAGTGCTTTTTTTCCCCCATTTATATGCCAAAAAGCTGCATGTGGGTATCTAGCTGTCTAGTTATTATGCAGTCTATGTTGCCTAACTTTAGAATGTATGCAAGATCAAAAAGCTTTCTGGTAGAGATTTATGTCGCTGTCTTTTCCACTGACCTCTTCCCATCTCATTTTTCATAAAGATAAGTCAGAGTGGCCAAAGAGCCCTTCTGACAACATAGCTTAAAATGTTGCCTTGGACAGGCACTGAAATGATGCACCAAGAACAGGACTTTTCTTTGTCCACATATAATGCAGCTATATTCAAGATTTCAGAATAAGAGTGTTGAAGAATTTCTCTTTTTTTTCCCCATGGATCACAAGAATCCAAAGAAAAATGAACTTTTAGGGCAGGCATACCATATATTTCTTTAAGATTACGTATCTCATTTATTTCAAGGTTACTGTTCTTTGTTGTTTTTTTAAGATTTTTGACCCAATGGCATTTCTAGTACCATGCTGATATTCTGGAAAGTGCTTTTGCCCTTATATTTGTTTGTTTTCAGTTATAGTTTTGCAGAGTCAGTGAAAGGCACCTACTGATTTCAGGGATACTTAGAGTACCCCTAGAAATTCAGAAGAATTTAGAGAGAGAAAGTTAAGTGTGCTAAAAATTGCTCACAAAAACAAAATCAAGGAAGCAAAAAAATCTGGTGTAGAACAAAACAGTCCATAATAATAGTTACAAATCAAGAGTTTGGTAGCTGGATGGCAGCTTTGGGAGTCAGCAAATTAAGTTCAGCACAGCCTACCTTGGAGCTGATACTGAGCCATAAGAACAAAATTCTGTTACTTTAATGACTTTAGACTAAATCCACAAAGAAGTTCTTATGTAAAGATTAATTTCAGTTCATGTATAAGTTATTTGCCTTGACTTGCTGTATGCAAAGTGGGGAGAAGGAGACTTATTCAGCATGCTATTCATGTGACCATTTTTGCTAGCTACCTTAGCACAAGATTAATTGGACCTTAATAAAGTCCTCCTCCTTCCTCACCTGTCACTGTGGAGCTGCTTAAATCTCTAGCTTATACCTAAGTGTCTTTTAGGAATTTCAGACTAGGTCTTTGAAATCAGCACTGAGAGCCAGCTTCTGATCTCACTAGTGTTTGTGTGCCTTAAAGACTTCTTTAAAATTTCAATGGGTTTATTGAGAAATATATAAGCAGGGCAGAATCTGGAATGTCTGTCACTCTTTACCCCAAAAGAACTTAATGTATGCATCTCCATCAGTAAATGGACTAGAACAGGGTAGATTGGAGTCCTTGAATGCATTCATCTGTATCGTTTAGTTTTCAGCAAGTTCACAATAGTCTGTCCTATGCCAGCTGGAGAAAGTTCTGTAAATTATCTAAATTATGGAGTAAGGCCAGAAATTATCCCAATAAATGTATGGAGAAAGCACATTTTCAGAAGTAGAGGAAGTTTTTATGGTGGTTGTGCTATGCTATTTGTCCTCAGAGTCAGAAACCTTTTTCAGTACAAAATAATTTCAGTTACTGCCCTTTTTCAGTAGCAAATGGGTCAATATGGATGGAAAATCCAGGACTCAAACCCTTGACAGGCAAACTGTTAGTGCTGCTTTATAGAGCTCAAGGTAAATGGCAGCATCTGGCAACTAATGGTGGTGGAGGTAGCCTCACCTAACTTCCTTACTCAATTCCCAGTTAATACTGCAAACATAGGTCACTGAAAGTACTTCCACCTTCCCAGGTGTCTGTAGTAATTAATCCTGAACTCATTTAGCTCATTGAGTTGTGGAATACTATTAAAAGGTTTATTAAAATTACTGTTATTGAAATCTATTTCCTCAGGCATATTTGAAGGGAAAAGATTTATCCACTGGATGTATCTTCCCCTCTGGCTTTGTAGAAAAGAGATAGCTATATATTTAGTCCATTCTCATGAGTAATTGTTTAATCAATTTCTACACATTCTGTGCATTCTTAATCTCCACCATAATTCCTTTTCCTGCTTTGAGTGCAAGCTGCTGAATACCTTTGACTATGTACAGTGTAGGTAAACATCAGGTTGCAATGGGTTGCAGTTTACAAGTTCTGTACTGACAGAATTTGAAGCTCTGACAATCACTGACTGAAATATTTTTCTAAAGCAGTCTACACATTTTTTAAATATTCTTCCTGCAGAGATATCTTAGTACTTATGGCAACATCATCCAAGGACAAATTGTGGAGGACACCTTTTAATTTAGATAACTGGAAAAAAAACTAAAATGGTGTTAAACATATGCTTTCAGATAAATCCAAAGATTTCCTTTAGAAAGGTATAATCAGTCACACACTTAATGTTACAACTGACTTCAATGATACAAATTTAAATGGATTATCATTCCCAGTATGCTTCCCCCTCTTCTCTCAATGTCACTAGTCCCTTCTTATGGTGGTCCTGCTTCATTGCTCAGTGGTAGAGTTTCAGGGACTTGCACATGAATTTTCCAGTGGAGGAGAAATTAAGACCTTAGTGTGAACAGACTTTAAACTTAGCTTGTTTTGTCGCCACACACACACACACAGAGCAGCCCTAAAAATGTGGATCAAAACCAACAGGAAGTGGGTCTCCCTCCCAGGAGTAATGTCATTACAAAAACTCCTGATATGCAGGAAATCTCTCAGTTTTGATCATTTATTCAAATTTTAAGGAAGGGAGGAAACTGCCCTCCTGCTTGCAAAGCACCTTTCCAAGGGCTGCAGTCTCAGCCAGAGTGCAGCTAAATGTAAGACTCATGGGACAACGTTTTCTCCCAGCTCTGAGGTTTTATTTGCAGGCATGTGTAATAATGCCACCTACTGCTGGCTGACAAACACAATTTGTTTAGCTGCAAAGCAAGGTGGTGATTATCTTTCTACAAAGTTCTCATATTTGTAGATTCATGACCTTAATTTTGAGAAGAGAGGGAATTTTTCAAGCCATATTGAAATAAACACTCTTCATTAACTTATGTTTCAAGACAACTCCTGATTAAACTGTCACACACATAGTCATAATGCATAAATTCATGCTTTTATTCTTCTGAAAACAGATTCTTCACCAAAAAAAAAAATACAGTATCAAATCTCAACAATCTGACTAGAGTTTTGCAAATGTATTATTATGTTTTAGGTGTCAAGTTTTCACACTAAGAAAAGGGAAATATAACTTACCCACGGGTCAGTATGTCAGTATTTTCAGCAGCACCTAAATCACATGCTGAAATGATCTAGCTAGAAGAAACAAGTAAGAAGTTACCAGCAAAGTAATGATCTTTAAATTTATAAGATCATAAGCATGTATATAAATCCTCCTTTATTATTTACTAATTAAAGGGGACTATAATTTCATCTTTAATAATTCATAATATTTATTACTCTGCGTTGCATGCCTTTCATTCTGAATCTATAAGTAAGGGGACTTTTTAAAATTAATTTTGGACACTTACGACCAAATTTTTAAACGTGATACATAAAATTCTGGTGTACGTCCATATTCAGCAAACTGAAGACTTAAATGCATGCTTGGAGTGTTTGTGGGAACACTGTACATGGTTTCATAATTTACAGTCATTTCAACAGTGGAGGTTGGCGTAATGCATTACACTTCCACCATAATTCTAATTATAGCTGCACATGTTCTGAAGCACAAATATTAAGTCTGCCAAATAATGTATGCCAGTCCTAAAAATATGTATTTTACAAATCAGACCTGACTGAAAAAACATGCAAATGGATTTCTATTTAGAACCATGATTTTACTAAAACCAAAATCTATATGCTTTTATTCAGGAGGTGAATATGAATAATGTGCATGCACAGGACTCAGAATAATTGAGCTCACTTCCACCTTTTACAAAAGAAAATTTAAACCCAAGTATCTTTCTGAGACACACTGGCCCTCTATCCTGGGCTGAAGTGGACTTTATTTTATGCTGTTCATTTAGCATAAATTTTAATTGAAACACATGGCAGGACACAGATTTTCAGCATCCTAGCAGTGTGACAAAGTGCTAGTCACCATGGCTTTTTTTAACCTATTCCATTGTGTTTAAAATAGCCCAACAACTCCTGAGAGGATGAGCAAAACAAAATTTTGGTAACTAGTCTGGAGGTAGGAATGGGGCTTCAGTTTCTCTCTTTTATTTATGTATTTGCTTACTAAAGGAAGAAGCATGAGGAAAGGAAGACATGAAACAAAAAGGAGTTAGAACTTGTCAAATACCCGAAGATCTTCCC
>VXAC01002057.1:229053-261716 GCA_013399225.1 Rhipidura dahli
TTCCCCTTCCCCTTCCCCTTCCCCTTCCCCTCAAAAATCCTCAAAAATCAACTTGTAATGTGAAACTTAAAATAGTTTGATGATCCTTGTAGGTTTATATTTGCTTTTCTAAGCCACAAGGCATTATAGTTTTCCAGTACTTGTAAAAGGAACTTTCACTGATAGGGCAGCAAACCCGGTAACGATTTTGCCAAATCAGATCCATTGTGAAGTTTGCGTTACATTAATTTCATTTTTAGGTGTTCTAGTGATATGAGGCAATGTTGCACACATTATGGAATTTTCATTTGGTTGCAAAAGATATTACAGACAGCTGTATCTTAGAAAGCTGTAACTAGTTATTTTTGCTCTGAGAGGGTATGTGAGCTGGAGTTTGGGTCTGGCTTTGACTGACATTACACGACACAGACGTATTACATTACATATTTTTCTAAAATGCGTGTCATTTAACTGCTGACATGTTTTTTCTGCTTCCTCCTTCTGAGTTGAAAAGTAATACGTTCACTAAATAATTCATAGTAGCTAGTAACTTGTCATGTAACTAGCTTATTCAGCATAAAGATCTTAAAAGGTATTTCACTAAAAGGCGGCACACTCAAGAATGGAATTTCAACCTCTTTAACAAATCGTAGCATTGTTAGTTCCAGAAGAAACCACACAAAGATCCAGAGGCTGCCTTGGCATATGAGTTTTATCTTTATCAATCTTGAAGGCACGACAAGAGTGAGGGCCTCCAGGCTGTGCTCCACTGGAATCTCTGAAACCATCTCTCTGAGATGCTGATAAGAAGCTTGCTTGATAGTACTATCTATGAGGCACCCTTTCAGTTAAAGCCTTTTCTTAAAAAGAGATTTGGGGATTTATTTTTGTCTTGATTTAGAGGGCTACCTGTCATATATATATTTTTTTTTTTTTTTTTAAATGACAAATAGTTTTTCAACTGAATTGAATATTATAAAAATTAATGTCTACATACCAATAAAAACAGACTTTTTAGTCTAAATATCAGTTCTATAAAACATGTAATCAATTCTGCTGATCACTATCTACTAAAGAATGAGATGATAAGTGGTTTTGGCAAAAATATATTTTATCACTATTATTTTTAAACCAGTGTCCAAATATGAGCGACCACAAAGTGTATACAGAGTGAAAAAAACTGCCTTATAACATTTTCTAAAAATATTCCCCATGTAAAAGCACTCTGGTTCTCCTTGGAGAATTGTTAAGTTGCAGTTGAACTTGACGGCAATTTCTATTATTTCTAAACTGGCTTACCCGTCTCTGGGATATAATAGGAAATAGTTGGGAAATGAGAAAGAAAAGAAATGTCAGTATGAAATAAATTTAACTGAATAATTAATCACTGAATTAGCTACTGCCAAGTTGTATGTTAAATTAATTCCCTCTTACTGGTTTTAAAACAAGATTAAAAGTGTTTACGGGTATTAGAGACAAGTAATTGAACTCAATATTTCAAGTGGCAACAGAGAGAAACAGTTTCCTCTGCAGAGATTTTTAAAGGGTGCACTCCCTTTTAATTCCCCACAAAAGAACTGGGGAGCCTCATGCTCCGAACTCACTTTCTTGTGAGGATTTAATTCTTCTTGGATTTCAGTGCTCTGTTTGCAAAATACTGAGGCAAAACTCTATAGCTAAAAATGACCTGAAGGCTACTCAGACATGTAATATGATGTTTCTGGAAAAGGGAAGATGGGTGTTTAAAAGAGACTGTCTAGAAAATGGGTGATATGCATTCACATGAGCTTTCCTAAGAACTACTCAATCTCATAGCTCCATCTCATTTTATTACGGTACTGTGTATGATCAACTACTGCTAGTGATAAACACAGATATTTGCACTGTGTTCAGATCTAGGTCACAAAAATTTCCCTACAAAATGCAAAAAAAATAAGAAGCTTTGATTTTTTACTGTCTTGTACTTTCTGTAAAAGCAAAATATGTTACCAGTGTTTTGCCACTTTATTTTCCCCACTAAGTAACATATGGGCAGGATGAACCATCTTGAGGTGAACTCGAAAACAAACATGAAAAGTGTTGCACATGTTTACATTTCTTTTTATTCTTTAGCCAGCTTTTGTATCATCCTACTTATTCGGACAATCCTTGGTGAAAATTTATCAGTGGAAGCATGTTTCTGTAAGGGACTAAAAAATCCTAATCCTAAAGGAAAAAAAGTAGTGTAAGTTTTATTTAAGGATTGCTGTCCTCAAAGTTCAGGCTGGATAAATAGAAAACTGGAAATCTTCATGTTTAAGAGAGCCATAAAGAGGGTAATGATAAGGACAGTTAAAATGAGTAGGATGACAGACTGGATGCCTTGTGAGGACAGGCTAAAAGGGCTGAGACTTCAAAAGGGAGAAGCCTAAGGAAGTGTGACTGAAATGTTTAAAAAGTCATGGAAGGTTAAGCTGAGTGCAGAACCATATTTGCTAAATCTTGCAATACTGGAAGTAAGGGGCAGTAACTGAAAGTAGAAAAATTAGTTCAACATAGAGGTAGATGCAAAATGCTTCTTTTACAGAGCAAAAAGGTGGTATGAAATTTCACAGAAGATGTTTAAAAAGGGATTATGCAAATTCATGAGAATCACTTCCACAGACAGATAGTAAAGGGATAGTCAGGGATATACCTTGTACCTTGTACCACCCTTAGTCCAACAACTGGAGATACTGGTGAGGTATACAGAGTGACACTATAGACCCCAGACGGGCCCTTGTCCACCCCTTGGTAGCCACTGGCACTTTCAAAACTGAGATGGGGAAGAGAACACACAATGAGTTTTCATGAGTCAATAATACATTTTTTAAGAGCAGAAGGCCACATGGGAAATTATCAGATTAAGTTGCTAAATTTTTCTGGGTTGATTTAGTGGGGTTTTTTTTTTTGAACAAGAGTGTAGGCTATGCGCTGAATTCAAAGTCTTCATGGAATAACTATAGAACTTCAGACAACTGAAATAAAGTAATTTTAATGAAAACCTTAAATGTTCTGGTAAATAACCTGTCAGAATTCTTCCTCACAGTTTAACATTATTGACAAACATTTTTAATAAGCTTGCTCAAGGAAGTCATAAATATGTAACTCATTTTTCATATTTTTTAAAGACTTTAATGACTGCAGAAATTACAAGCTAGTTTACTATTACTATTATCCAGTATCAAATAGGAACACCAGAAAACACTCTACACAGCTTTATCTCAGTCAGCAGTCTTCAGTCAAATTATCTTAAATGAAGTTGTCTGTGCTCTCTTATTCCAAACACAAAGAAAAAAACACCAGAGAGTATTAGTTGATCAGTAGGTGGCATAAATTATTCCTGACTCCCCACTACAATCACAGGGCTTTACACAGAACACATTAAAACCAATAAGAGCTTTTATATCAACCACAATGGAAGAAGGATTGGGGTGGTATTTTGTAATAGGGGGCCTTATGTGTAGAGTCACAGTAATTTACAAATCATTGCTGCAGAACAAAATGAACAGAAAATGTCATCCCACAGCACTAAATGGTTTTCCAGCAGTTGGCCAACGATTTGCTTCATAGAAAAAGGGCTGAACAAAAAAGTTGCACACCTGCTGCAGCTTTAATATCAAGCCTTATCCAATGATGCCATTGGAAGTATTTTAACTATTCTGGTTTCCACTCTCAATTATCACCATACAATGATGACGGGTGATTGCTAAGAACACACAAACAGCTGCATTCTCTCTGGTTAAAGGAGGCAAAATAATGCAGTAGCATCCACCCATGGGGAGAAAGCTGCCATCCTTTGCCAATTAGATGCATCCCTGTCTTGCCTGAGGAACTCTCACTTCCTTTCTTCACAGTAGGTCAGATATTAATGAGGAGAACAAAGCTCAGTTTAGATACTGCACCACAACTCCTGGGTGAAGGGTTTCTCTGCCTTTGGCATGCCAATTGCACATGAACTTATTTTTTGTCTTAAAACTAAAAAAGAACTCAGTAAAATTAAGAACATCAGAGTCCTGGAGATATCTGATTCCTTATACCTGCTGTAATGCCTGCTTATGTTCCTTATAATGCTCAGTTCAGTTCCTCTTTACTAGTTAGATAGCTGATGCTCCCCAGCACCAATGAAATGGTGAAGGAAAACAGGAATAGAGCTAAAAGACTTTTATTCTTGGGGGTGTATGTGATACTTGGAGTGCTGTGTGCCTCAGCAAGGAAAGATGACACTGTCCAATCAAGTTTAGGCGGGGCACCTAATGGGAAAGGCAACTCCCTTTTCCATCAAAAAGGAAAGTCTGTGCAAGAAGAACAGACAGAAGAGAGAAGAAGGCTTCTTACACGTATTCCCAAGCCCTCTGCACTAGCTAAGAGGCCTCCTCTAACACATCTCATTTATAAAGCTATTTAGGTTAATGTACCTCTGAGAACTCATTAGTGGAGGCAGCACAAACAGAAAGAACTGCAGAAATGTTTTTGTTCAGGAAATCAGAAAGCAACACAAAGTACCTGGAGATTTATAGGAAACAAAACTGTTGCTAAAGTCATGTAATCAGGAAGGTATTGTGAGATGAAATTACACGTTCATCTCTGTCAAGCATTAGGGACGAGAACGGGAAGAAAGGCTCCTCTGTCTTTCTTTTTCTTTGCTTTTTCAAGTCTCTAAAACAGGGTTTACAAGATTGCAGAGGCTCAAAATTCACTCCTAACTGAGCTCTGCTCTTCATACAAATCAATGAAGAATGAAATGAGACCCCAGGGCTTCCTACTTGCCTTGACTGCTCTGTATCTCTGGAGCTTTCTGACTGAATTTTAAGACAGTCAGTTGTTCATTTGCTCTAGCTAAATCACTTGATCTAAGAAGGACTATTAACTCCCCCTTACACTGTCTTTTTTTTGACTCCCAAACTCATCAGTTAGGAGAGCAAAATAAGTGTAAACTTGATTTTTTTTTCATGCTTCAACAGAACATATATATTCCTTCTATTAACATTAGGAGACTATACTTTCTGACCTCCTCATAGTGCTTCAATGCCTTAAACCTAGATGTCCATCAGATCGTATTACAGAGGCAAAGCTTTTTGGTAGAATTGTCTCATTTCAGCAGCCTTCAGTAAGAAAAGGCCAAAACAAAGGGAGAGGAATAATTAGATCCCTTTCTAATTAAAGAATATCTTCCCTTTCTTCCATCACCAGTATGCTATTAACAGCAAGAAAGCTGTACTTTATTAAGGCTGTATTTATATACAAGCAAATCACTCAGGGGCTTTGTCTTGCATGTTTACTCCTGAAGTAGTTGAAAACTGCATAGTGAACTTCCTAAATTCATTTGAATCAGATAATTCCTTAAAATAGACAGGAAACATTCAAGGGATAACTAAATCCCCACCACCTGTGTGTCATTCTGACTCACAGCCCCAGCAAAGCAAACACTGAAGTCAGTGAGAACCTTTCCATTGACACATTTAAGTTTTACCCTTTTACTCCCATCTAAGCTAGAAGAAGATCAGATCATCTTCGTGATCCTCCAGCCCACGTGTTTTCATGTTCATATGGGCAAAATCTGTGGGAAAATAACACATTTCCCAGATGCCCATGATGAAAGTTACAGGGGGCATTGCACTTGAGGGAGAAATCAGGCTCTGAAGGAGTCACACTGTTCTCTTTCAGCATTACCATGCATTGCAGGATAATCGGGCAGTATTAGTCTAATTAAGTGCTGATGGTTTTTTTTTTCTCCCGTAACAGAGAAGCAGTTTATGTCTCTTGTGCATTAACCAGAAAATAGCATGGCTACAAAACAGTAGCTGTGCTCAACCTGCTGATGGGCATACATGGTTTGAAATTCACAGGTGACCCATACCTGAACTCAAAACCTGAGTTTTTTCCTGTCATTTGTGTTCTCTTCAGTCTGTTACCTTAGAGTGAAAATTTGGAGATGGTGAGCTTGTAGTGTGTTGCTCAGCTCCTGATTAAGTTGTCTCAGATCCACTGAATCCAGTGCAATGGTGTTTGTTTACATGTTCTCTGAATAGCCACAAGCTATTAAATAAAGTTTCACTATGTGACTGTAACAAGTACAAACAGTGGGATTGTGTCTGCATAGAGTGGACTAAAATCCTGCCATCATGCTGAATCAGACTGACTTATTGCTAAGCCTATGGATATATTCAGTCAATAGAGAATAAAGAATAGCTCTTTGCAGTGCCATTTTAGGGCATTGGCTCCTTGGCCCTATGGTCCTTCTGAAAATATAGCTATATACTATTTTATATATTCTATATAGATATATAGAATATATTCACAGAAATAGTGGTCTGCATATGATTAGCCAGGAAGCCTGTAAATGAAATGAAAATTTGACAATTGATATATTTTTGGAATTAATCTAGAAATTAGTTTGTTGCTGAAGTGTGGGGAATACCATGGGCTGTGTGCACAAAAATGAAATGGTAAGATCACAACTATTATGAACTTAGAAAACATCCCTGAGCTCAATACCTTGTACAGCCAAAATAAGGAGCTGTACAAATTCTCACACTGGAGCTCTCATGTATTGAGAGCCAGGTCCATTTGAAACTGTGATACACATGGAAGTCATACATGATGAATACCTAACTTGGAAAGCTGAGAGACGCAAAATTGTCTGGAAACTAGAAAACTAGAATTTGCTTAGCCATATGACATTTGAGCAGAATCAAAGAGATTTGTTGCCTCAAATCTGCTAAAGCTTACAGATGTTACAGCTTACTTTCCCTCCCCTGGAGTTACAGTATCAAAGAATTTGAGCTGCTATATTTACTTTTCATAGTCGGTGTGGTAGGTATTGTCACATTCAGCATGAGGGGTTTTTTTAAGTGCCTGGGCAATCTGCAGAGAAACATTATGTAGGCATCTAGAAGGGCTGTGACCAGTGTATGAAGACAGCACTATCTTAATGCATTGACAAGGAAATTATTTCACATCTCTGAAACACAGTGTGGGAAATTCTACCAGAGTGCCTAAGGTAACCAAGAGTGTGAGTGAAAGCTGTACAAGGTACATTTCTTTCCACTTACAAAACTGGCATTCATTATAGCTATCCCATCATGATCAACATTCAAAGGTTATTAATCATTATTGCAGGTAACCAGAATGGCAGAGAATCAGCTCGTTCTGAAAAGAATGCATGAAAATAACTTTGATAGGCTGGCTCTTATTTTGTAGATGATCTTGATGTGTTTTATCTTTTCTTAAAAGCTAGCAGAGAATGCATAAAAGATTTCTACCACTGGAAGTAAAAGGGTAGAATATGTTTTGAAGGGATGTTGCAAATGACACAATCAGTTAATATCTACTCAGAAAAGAGATTGCAAGCTTAATGGCTAATGCACCTAGAACAAGGAGGACTCTGAATTTGACTTGACTTTTACACTTCCATCTTGGATATTGTAGCAGCTTGAGCTGAAGTTCAGCTGGTGCAGAATTTAGAGTGGGTGCTGAGATGCTTAGGGTAATTTTGTGTACAGTCTGCATCTGTGAAAGCCAAAAACGAGTGAGAGGAGCATGAGTTTTGTCCTGCTCTCTCTACTTTCTTCTGTCCTGTTTGCTTCTTTCTTCCCACAGGTGTACCTGCAAAACAGATGACAGAGAGCCATTTAGTAGGCTTTCTGTCCCTTTAAGTCTATGCTTAATAAGAAAATCCATATCTTTCTGACTGTTCTGATTAGGTTCAACCTAGCTAAACCTTTTCCCTTCCTCTTTCATTGTGCTTTTTCTCATTTGCTTTTATGGCACTTCCTTTCTTCAAAGCACATTCCCCTGCTGTGTTCACTGTTCTCTCTGCTTTTCCCCCTTATTTTCCTCCCAATGTTTCTCCATTCATCTATTCACTTGCCTTTCATTTTCCCAGTACTGTACCCTTATGGACCTCCTGCTGTCTCTGATATCCTATTATTTCTCCCCTGCTTCCTCAATAGACATCAGGTTATATACAACAGGTTTGCAAGAAAATATTAATGTAGGCAGGAGCACTAAAAGACATAACATTCCTGAAATACTGAAAACCCAATGGCTTACAGGAACAGAAGATCTCCTTTTTAACAGGGGGTTTGATGCTGTGGGCTAAAGTGCTTTTCTTCCATTAAAGTAATTTTTTTCCACTGAAAAAATCCAGAAACAGTGCTTAAATCCTTAAAACAATTTATGTTCCAAACCCACAGTGTCATACAGGAATCTTTCAAATATCATTCATTATGTAGGAGGCCTTAAAAGTTCAAAAAGGAATTATTCACAGGTTTCTGTCACCTCCCTAATACCCATGTTCTAGTTTACTTATGGCTGATCTCTTTGTACTCATTTGGTCTCTAAGGCAGGTCAGTGGTTTTCCACCTGTTTCTGACACACTATCAGGTTTTACAGATTCTTCACCCTTTTTTCCTCCATTTGATAATGTATTTGATTTATATTTAATAGTATTTATTAGATCTTGAACTGTTTTCTACCTTAACACTGGCAGGAATATTTCTCTTAGTCTACCTTATTGCACCCATTTCAATTACCTTCTCTTTCAGTCTTATCTTAGTATTGGTTAAATGTAAATAATTCTCATGCAAAGTTATTCAATAAAATGTTAATTTTTAACCATACCTACTATTGTCCTCTTAAAATCTGACAGAAAATAATTGTAGGTTTATCATGCGACTTTGGAAGAGATCATGAAAGCTTTCTTCACTGGGCTTGGCAGAAGCCTCATGGGGCTGCATGCAGCTCATATGGAATGATAAAGATTGGTCTTTTATTGAATTCCTTCATTTTATGCTCTAAATAATACGTTGTTGCCTAGTGCAGTGTTTGAAGGAGATGAGTGTGGAACTGGTCCTTTCCTGTGTTGATGGAGGGTACAACCAAAATATAGTCAATTACTCTGTGGTTCCCAGCCGTAAATATAATACATAAAATACCAGAAATAACAGGTAAGCAACAAAATATTTTCAGTAAGTGCTACACACTGGGGTTGACCAGAGCCTGAGAGTCTTCTCCACACCAGGAGACTGCCTCAGCAGTACATTACTCTGCCTTCCTGCTGCTCCACATCTGTGTAGCAGTGGGAAATGTTCTGTGGTATATAAGTATGAATCAAACCTATGAGATCTGTTTTTTTGAACCCACTCTCACATATCTATGTTTTCCACTCAGGATGGTCTGTTCTTAATTAGATATTAATTCAATATTCATTCCACAGGATGCTTGGACTGACAGCCTACAGCTCAGTGCTCTATGAGAGGCAACATTCTACAGCCTGAAGATAAAAGCTTATGCCAGGTGCCACATGAATACCTGTAACCCATCCCAATATACCCTCTTCTTTCTAAGAAAAGGGCAGAACACCACTGAAGCCGAAAAGCAAACATTAACTTTTCTGCACACTGTCTCCAGAAAGCACCAAGTTACATTTGTTGGTGCTTCTTCCATCATGGAATATTGTCAATTGGAGATTGATGACCTTCAGGCCTATGAAAAATCTGTGAAGTAAACGGTATGCTGTCAGTTGTTTATAAACATTGTGTAAGGTGTTAATGATGAGAGCAGCTTTAGCACTTGTCTCTACTTTGACAGCAGAGGAACTGGGGAGCAGGAGAAGCATGGAGAAGAGTCAGCAGGGAGAGAACATTGATGAGAAGCACACAAGCAAGTCAAGAGGAGAAAGTAGCAGAGCAGAGGCTGGATGCAGGGAGAGAAAGGGCAAGGGATTCTGAAAGGGTGAGGGAAACTGGAGGGAAGAGACTCTCCTTGTTTAGCTCTGGGCTATGTAAAATGGGTGGTATGCCGCCATCAGGCACAGATCCCAAGTCTGTCATGTTTCCAAATTTTAGTGTGCTTCCAGAGCAAGTTCTCTACTTTGGCAACAGGAAGGTGTTTTTGAAAGCCTTTGCGATGATGTTTTTTGCCCAAGTTTAGACACGTGGAGTGTTGTTTACAAGTGGCAAACAGACATAACCATGCGACTTCTCTCTGTTGACAGACTGTAGAGGGAACGTGGGAACCTACTTCTTTAAGCACCTAAAGTTTCACTGCAAGTTACATGCCAAAGCTAAGCAGACAGATTGTAACACAATAGCATTTTAAGTAGAATCTGGCTAGCAGGTTTGAATTCCCTTGTTCACAGATGAGATCATATCTTTTTTTTTTTTTTTTTTTTGAAGACATACAGAGGAAGGCAAATATTTCTAAAGTTCTCCAGTAAAAGTGACTTGTTAGGTCCCAGATGTCAGCTTCCATCTCAGCTGCTGTTTCCTAGAATCACAGGAGCACACTTCACTCTGAGGTAAAATGTTGGAATTACAGTATCAAACATGTAAAGGTTATGAGGAAAGGCATTGTGTGGTTTGTATCTTGTTAACTCAGAATTATTCTCAGCAGTAAATGAGAAGGATTCCTGCAGTGATTAACAAGGGGTGCACTTTGCTATCATAGAGGAATCTGGGTCCAGCTTCTCAAGTCCTAGACCTCACTAACCAGGCTTCCTATTTTCCAAGTGACTCCCTTTCAGTCAGGTGTCAAATAACTATTGCTCTTGACAAGACTCTACAGGTTGAGGCTGTACATTTCGTACAGGTCAGCCTAAGGGGAGACAGGTAGAAAAGGTGATGCCACCAAACACTAGGAACAGAAAGTGAACAAGCACAGGGTATTCTGTTGTTCCTGTTTTCTTCACTGCTATCTGATCACCAAAAGGGAAGATGTTCCTATTTTGCTAGTCTCACCAGCCTCCTCCACTTGTTTCCCTTCATACGTGTTCAGATGTTGGAGAAGTCCCTTAATTCCTGTGAAAAATACAGTGAACAGAGGAAGTTATAATCAGAGGCACCTCTCTTCTAAAGTCTTTGTTCTCAAAGAAGGTTTCACAAGGAGGGGTGTTTGCAGTCCTATGCCTTAGCCTGTATCTGCTGCTAAGTCAACTTCTCTCCTGTCTTTTGGAAGTATTGGTCTTTCTCTCTGTTTTCTCTTCACATTTTTCCCTTAATGCTTCCAATGACTCACATCAATACAAATTACTGTGACAAGTATCAAACAGCCATGTTAAGAACTTGCAAGGATTGAGAGGATGACAACAAAGCAAATCTATTTAACTCTGAAGTTTACTGCATGATCAGATTTTATTAGTTAAACAAGTCCAATCTTATTGTTCTGAAAATTTAAGGTGTTTTGAGTTTATTGTGCAAAACTGCACCAAACTAGTGTTATACAATATCACATATATAAATCAAAGTATATTAGGCAGGTCTGACAACTTCCTCCTTTCATTAAAATAAATGTTTTAATCATTACTTGTAGATTAACATTTTTCCGAGTGTATTTTTAAAAAAACACTAACAGCTTTTGCTGTTAAATCTTTCTCTGCTTCCAGGTTCTTGTCATCAATGAAGAAGTGCAAATGAAACAGTGTCCTGGGGTGACTGTGTGACCCTGTATTCCCTGTTACCTGCCCTATGCAAGACATGAGTTCTTTGCCTTCCTGTGTCTTTAAGCTGTTTCTCAGGAGTGGGGGGAGAGAAGCCAGGTGCATTTTTCAGGGTGATTTGTGCTCAAGGACACACACACTCCCCTGCATTGCTGCTGCTACCAAGCCAAGGAGGCACCTTCCTGCTTTTTCCCACCTCTCGACTTCTTTTCTCAGGAGAGAGACATAGAGCAACTCCTTTGCTTTTTAGCCAGCCTGTTGGCTGAGGCAAGGAAGTTTTCTTCCCCTGGGACTTTGGCTTCTTGTCTTATGGACTGTTCAGCAACACCAGAACATCTCTGGGAGGCCCCACACCACAGCCTGGGGGGGCCCACGCCACACCCCAGCTCCAGAGAGGGCAGAGCCACACCTACAAAAAGGACTCAGGTTTTCTCCACAGCAAGAGGTTTTATTATTTGGCATTATTTATTCTTTTTTTTTTCTGTGCCTGTGTGCACTTTGCATGTTAAATAAATAGGTTTTTTTCACTTTCCTCAGAGGAATTTCTTTCAGAACCTGGTGGCGGAGGGGCTGCTGAAATCTGCCTTCTAACAGAGGGACATTGATTTTGGATGTTTTTCCTCCAAATTTGTCTCAAACTGGGACAAAGAGGTAATAAAACACAGGAAAAGTCATCTTTTTTTTCAGGTGACCACTCCACTCCCATGCAAAATCATGTAAGAATGTAGCTTTTTGCTTATTGTTGGAAAGAAATCTCTGATCATATTCCATCCACATCCGGGCTGTACCTTCTTTCTCCGTAAGAAATGATGTGTGAAAAACAAGTTTATGAAATTGAAAGAGTAGATGACATAGGCTGAGAGGCCGCTGAGAAGTTTAGCCGAACGGGACCATATTAGTAACGGGAAGGAAACCCTAAGTCCTTCTGTCCATGAATTCCCATGGAAATGACAATGTCTGCATGCAGTCTGACAATGTGTAATAGAGTCAGAAAGCATACATTAGTGGAAATTTTTGACAGTATCTTTTAAATCTGGTCATGGCCCAAAGACTGACTTCTGCCTAGCACAGACTAACAAATTCTCTCTGTTTTCTAGCTGTGCTTTTAGTAACTTATGCGTGATTGTATGTTGGATTTATCTTAGTAAACAAAGATGTTAGCAGCTATATCAAAATGAAAGCATCTGTTTATCAGATGTATGTACAGTATGCATAGAAAAAGTTCTCCTGTAATTGAAAAAACCAGCAGGTAGGTAATTCCAGGGAATAGATAATGAATCATGGAAGGGATCTATAAATCTGTTTAAAGTTATGTGAAAGAAAAGAGGATTTTTTTTTTAAAGAGAAGAGTTTATACTTGAAAACTCTTGCAGATTTAAAAATACTGCATGAGATTACTTTGAAATAATAGATCTAGATCTTATCTTGATATGCTGTAAAAATATGCTGTAAAAATGAAACTACATGTGCATAGAGTCAGTTTAGACTTCTAATTGTGAATCAGCTCAAACCAGCTCAAAGAGAAATGAGGCAAGTAATATGAAAAATAAAAGCAGCATCTAGCAAAAAATACTGTGCAACAATGATGCTAGGGTGCTTGGGTTGGGATTATTTTTGGGGGAATATATGGTAAACAATTTCTTGAAGCACTTAATATGGAGTCCTTATAGAGAAGGTGACTTTGGGCAAAGTCAGACAGACCCACTGGAACATAAGGAGGCATGATCATTTAGCATAAATTCATCTATTGACCCATAAGGGAACAAGAGACACTTGCCATAGCATGCTGATATGTATCATTTCGGTTTGTGTGGGGAAAGAAAAAGAAATTTTCTTCTTCTTGTACCTGCCAATATTTTAAGTTGTTATCATGTTTCAGAGTATTTTGCTTCTATGTGCTTGTCACTGAAGCAAGTGATGACAGACCTGTTTCATGTCTGACATCCAGCATCTTTTAACAGTACTTTGAAAAATGATTCACATCAACTCTATATGAGATTAGTCAGCTTGACAAATACAGCCCATCTACTCAATGAGTGTCAGAGGCTCAGCCCTCCAAAACTCTGGACTTAAAAGCTGTAGTCAAGCTTAGAGTGAAGGCCATAAATCTTTCCAGGGCTGTGGGAGCTGCAGTTTATTTGATAGCTGCAAGTCACTGACGACTACATTGAACTGTCAGTGAAAGACTCATATTCTTCCAGGGTAAGACTTGGACCAAATCCAAAATCGTACTGTGTAGTTTAATTGAATGAATGAAACACAATGTTGATTTGCCAGCTGTTATATTAGAACCCATGCTTTTAATTCCTTGCTCACAAATTACTCTCTGCATGCAGGCGGGACTAAAGAACTGTTCCACTTCACTCCCAGTAATTCAGTGCCTGTAGGGAGATGTGTTGCACACAATGCAAATACTCAGAATAAAATGCAAAATATTCCCTAACACCTTCAGAACTTTAAAGAAGTATCACAGTCTCAAAGACTACCAATCACATCCTGCAATGAAACATGTACAAAACATACATGCATACATACACATGTTGCAGTGAGATACTTTAGTCTGGTCTTGGACTGCTAAGATTTGTCTTCTGTTAATCTATTCTAAATTTGAATTCAAAAAAAGGATTAGTCCAAAGTTCTCTTTCCTTCACCCTATTCATGAATTCCAACAGCCTGTGCCCAGTCTGGCATCTTTTAAAATGAACACTGAATTGCTGAAAA
The DNA here is from genome assembly GCA_013399225.1 of Rhipidura dahli. NCBI lineage: Eukaryota > Metazoa > Chordata > Aves > Passeriformes > Rhipiduridae > Rhipidura > Rhipidura dahli. Next base: position 243,212 of record VXAC01002057.1, read on the forward strand.
TGTGACAGAATCTAGAACAAAGATTCAGGTAGGCAGAGGAACACAGCTTGAAGGCAGATAATGGTGTTGAAATGTAGCTGTCATTTCCAAGTGGAAAGATTTGAAAATAATTCTTCATTTACCTGTCAAGATGCTTTAGATGAAAGGAGAAAATAATTGTTGCTTCTTCCATAAGTGAAGACCTGAGAAGGTCTGAGCTCTTAGCTTTTTAGTCTGTTCTAAGAATGTAGCATTAGAAAGTAGAAATGAACTTTAGAAATTAGATGTTTTAGCCACATGGACAGTCATTTGCATCTTGAATAATGGATTGCAAGGCCCACCATAGCTATTGAATTCAATTCAGTCAGCAATGCCATGTTTTATAGACCATAGGTCATAATCCAGTTCCCTTTCACAACTGCAGACAGCTAGATAGAGATGTGCAACATCTGAATGAATGTAGAGAAGGAAACTGATTACCAAAGACACATACTTGATATCATAACAGTAAATTATTAAAATCAACACCTTTAAAACCAAGAAGATACTATTTTCTCAATAAAAAATTATGGTAGAGTGATACTGGAGTTCATTTCCATATCTTAGGGTCTTAGGATAAGTAAACCAAATTAATTTAATTTGCTGTTGCATCTTACTTGGAGGCAAAATGTGCCTCTGGCCAAACATTCAAAGTCTAGGCCTGTTGCAGTATTTACAAAGCATTAAGTGACAGTTTTAAAGGCAACTTCTAAACTTATAACCCACACATTTAACTGAGGGAATAGTAATTTTGTAATAGAGACAAAATCCACAATGAAAATTTTATGCACTTCAGTGAAACATCATTTTTGTCCTATCACTGCAACATATTCATTATGATGCACTACTAAGTTTCTATTTTAAAGAAACAGTCATCCTCACAGAGTGGATGATGTGGTCATTATGTCTATTCAGCAATTTCTCTTCTTGTTGATAACATGTGACCCTGTCACTTCTCATGCATCATATACTGCTGAAAAGACAATTACTTTTATTCCTGGTATTCAATTATTTGGAGGTCTTCAAACCAGTAGATTGGTTTTCACCACTATTATTTTCTCTGTTGTACAGAGAAGTTCAGCAGACAAATAAGAATGTCTGGTTGCCCTTAAGAGTATGTCATATGGTACTGGGTACTTTTCAATGCAGCTGAATAATGTTCTAGATATCTCATATGACAACAGTGGGAAGTTAGACATTTAACTCACTTACAGACACATACTCCCAGACACTCTCACATAAATAGTCCAAAACATGTTGAAGGCATGTACTTGGAGAAGACAAAGACTAGGTCATAGGGAAGTAGAAGAGGTACTTTGCTTTCACATTTGCTTAAACTGACTTGGGCAAGTCACATAGAGGGAAAAAATCCAACAGTTTTTCTGCCTTCAATATGCTCTTTAACAATCTTTTGCAAAGTAATTCTTCTTAGAGTCACATGACCACCTCCCAGCATGGGCACTGAACAAGGCAGGATCTAATAACATTTTTCTCCTTGTATGTAGAGGTTGATATATCCATCTTTTGTGATTTAGCATTCTTCACTAGCTTATAAAGATCACCTGGATGCTCTGCTTTATCCTGACAGGCTCAGAATGCAGCACAAGCAACCTGTTAACATATAGATGGACATTACAACTTTGAAAGCATCAAGAGCAGTGCTGGATGCCGAGCATTATTAATGAGGAGGTATCACAGATTATGTTGGTCATATGGACACTTAGAAATTAAAGCTGCAGTGGAACTACAACAGCAGTGGGCGATAACATTCTCGTGCCCATGGACTCAAACTTCCCTGGATACCAATAGGAATAACAATGAGAAACACCATCTGCTGAAATAATCTCTTTATACATGCTTGGCAAACCTGCAAAAAAGGAGGGGGAAGGAAGGCATGTGGAGAGTTTGTAGCCAAAATTTGCAGCTAGATAAAGGTGAGCACAGCAGATGTTGTCAGCACTTCACTCATGGGCTTTTGTTTGCCCAGCCACTATTTTTTAGTAGGGCCTAGAAAACGTCATTCAAGAGACCCACTGAAATTAGCCTGGTACTTTTCAGCAGTCAGGTGTTAACAAACAAATACATGCTGCTGTGAAATAAATTTAGATCCTAACAGAACCCAACTGCAATAATTGAGATGGAACTAATGTCTTTTGTGATTTCTGCAGGGTAGGCTAAACCAAATGCTTTACAGAGGAGAGAAGGAATATTTTCTCCTGTAGAAGCATATAAGTTCAGATGTCCATCATTTTAAACGTTAGTCCTTGGAACACTGATAGTTCAGTTCACAAACATAGAGCAGAGATTTGTCAGCTGAAAACCAAAATAAAACTCCTATTGAACATGTTTTCAAGTATCAGAGATATATAGCAGATTTACAGAGCATCATACAGTTTTACGAAGAATTTCAAAGGAACACACAACGCTGAAGCTGTACCCTTGTAAACATAAATTTTTCCATTATCAGTAAAAATCTGCAGCCTTTGCTCTGACCTGATGGCTCAGGGTGTAAAAAATTTTTGGCCTTGCCCTTGCCAGAGATGACCTTAGCTTGCTTTAATGACAGTGTTGCAGTCAGCTGGATAATGCCTCTCCACTTACAACTTCATTTGCAAGAGTATTGCATGTGGCAAAGGCTTGGCAAACCTTGGTAGTCACTGTGGGACAAGCAACAGCCCTTTGTGTCAAGTGAGGCAGATGGAGGCTTCTGTTCAGCTTTCACACTTATTGGAAAACATGTGAAATAACTCCAAGCAGACAAAAAATTTTAAGGCTATTACTGATGAGACATCTCTGTATTAATTTGAACAATGAGCATTTATTTTTGTAACAGAGTTAATTTTGACTGTTAAGACATTAATTTGACTACGAGTAAGTGCTTAGTTTCAGGTATACAGTAAGTTCCCTTCTGCTCATAACAACACTTGCAGTGTTATCGAGGCCATGTACTACCAATTTCATGCCCTCCTGGAACAGCACTTTAAAGACGATTATGAACACGTGAATACATTTCTGCTGAATTAGCCAGAGCACGCAACATGAATTTTATGTCAGATTTATGCTGTTATGCTGACTTTATGTCAGCTGTGGAGAGACAGGCTGACATGTGATAAAGCCTGTTAATAGCACAAAGTTAACATGCTAGAAGTTTTGCTTTAATTTGAGCCAGCACTGAAAGATTATATGGGATCAGCACTTCGTTCCTTGCAGCTGCAAGAGTTTGGTCTGGTACTGGGAACCTGAAGACAGGCTTTCCTGTATCCTAAACCTGTGGCCTTAGAAACTCTGATGTACTTATGACTGATATCCTATCTTACTCCTTTTCAACTCATGTAGGCTCTAGGATGTTCAAATGACAGGAGAATGCTCCTTTAGATTCAATAAGTAGGGGATATTTTGATGAATATGCTGATTATTTATCTCCTTAGGGCTTTTGTTGGTCACCTTATCTTGCCTTCTTTCTTTCCTCTCCCTTCCATCCCTGTTTATCATTCTCCTTGATTTTCTCCTTTCTGGCTTTGTTTTTCACTCCTTATCTCTTGGTTACGTCTCTCCCTTTCTCTTGCCTTCCCTGGTTTTTGATGAGTCTCTCTGCTCTGGCTTTCCTGCAGCCCAGTCCACCCCTCCTCACTTTACAGACTGCTCATCAGCACTCCTTTGCTGAGGAGGAGAGTCATGGACTGGCATGCTGGTTCCTGGTTTGAATGAGACATTCCTGTTTATGGAAATAATTGTTGTATGGATGGCTTTGTTTTGACTACAAAGCTGTAAGTGTTGCTGGTAGTCTAGCATTTTCAATTTCCACTAAGTGAGCAAATGGGAGGTAAATAATGGCATTTACATAATGAATATAAATCCATTGTAATTTGATAATATTCAACAAGTACCTGAGGAAAAAATGTGTGATTATTTGAGAGAGGTCAGACTGTCAATATAAAAATGTATTCATTTGAAATTAAAACCCAAGCAGACTACTAATAAAATTGTAAGGAAAAAGATAAGATATAGTGGAGTAGGGATGGAACTCTCCGTTTGTAAAAATCAGACAAATCTTTCTTACCTGTGTAAGGATGGAAATTACATACAGAAAAGATGGTTGAAAAATAAAAAAATCAAATCAACAGGAAGCAAATTAAACTCTATTAGATTAGAGTGGCATACTAACCTTGTAAAAGCTGTAGTTACCCTATGCACAGTACTACTGAATGCACTGCTGTATCACAGGATGACTTTTGGTTATCTCCATGAAGGAAGCTGATGACTTTGATCCAGGCTGTAAAGCAAAGTCAAAACATACAAAATATTAACATGAATGACAAGAAAAAAATAAACATTTTAGTGGTTTCAGCAAGAGCTAAAAGGAATTCTTTCTTCTTGGCACTTGTATCACAAAAGAAAAATGACATTTTGGGATTGCTAATACATCCAGAGGGCTAACAGGATGAGATTGCCACATCAGCAGCAGAGAACAATAAAATAATGCAATGCTAGCTGAAAATGTAAAACAGAAAAGATCTTTATAGAGGGCAAACCTTCATTAGTATGAAAAAAGATTATATGTCCCAAGGGGATCATTTCACACTTTGTCTGTGGCTGTCAAAGGACAGAAAGCACTCGGGAGCTCTAATTTCATCCATCCCTTCCCTTGGCAGTCAGTGAGCTTTCGAATCACCCCTCCCCTTTCTTGAGCTGTTTAATCCAGATCATAACTAGAGAATTTTATTGCTGCCTTAATCTCTCAGGCTTCAGTATGAGATGTGCATGGACTTGTTTATGTAGCCCCGTGTTCTACCAGACTCCAGAGACCCAACGATGGCACCTAAATGAGGAGTCATTGCTTTCCATTGCAGCCTGGTAGAAATACCAACAGTAACAAAGGTGACTCAGCTCTTAAACTGGCTAAATCTATTTTGTGAGAAATTGCAGGGGACATGTATTCCTAATTAGTGATCCTAACTGATTGAAATTAGGACAAATTGATTGAAATTAAGAGGACCTGAAATAAACATAATCCTGTGCCGTTGTGTTAAATCAGCAAAGGCACTCAGGGATTTTGCATCCCAGCCTGCTGGGAGATGTAGGCTCACACAACACAAAAACCAGAGGGACACGTTCTCTTAGGATCCAATTCAAAGCACATTGAAGTAAACGAGCTTTGATTGATTGCAGCGGGCTGTAGCCTCTGCTTGCCTATGGGCTGTCTGCAGAGGTGAGGCAGCCCCTTTCCCTCGCAGGGAGTGAGGTGTGCTGGCCTCTCTGACTGGCAGGCATTGTCTGCTACGGCTGACATCCCTTGTCATGGGTAAAATGTGCTTCTTTATGAATTTTGTGCTGGCATGTTCTGTTCGTTTTTGTGTTGTACTTACACTCCTGCCCTAATCCTCAGCAACATCTTCGTGCTGTGAGAGCTGCTTGCATATTCTACTGACCTTTCTCACAGGCAGGAAAAGGCTGCACTGCTGCATCCATGCTGACAGCTTCAGTCTGGCTTTTACATCTGCTGTCATCTGGCAAACTACTTTTCATTACTCTTCAAAAAAAAAAGGAAACCCTAACGACGTGCCTTATTCAAAACCAAATTATTCTGGTTTGGTTCACAACTGGTTTACTGAGCTTGTATAAAACCTTGTGCTTGTGGAATGCATAGTAGAAGAAAAGGGAGATAGAAAAGCACATGCTTCAGTAGTTTATTCCTCTCCAGTGCTTTAATTTAAGAATGATAGCACTTTTTAAATGCTAGATCTGATCAACCCCTGAACTACAGAGGTGAAAAGATATCATAATTAATCTGAAAAATTAAAAAAATATTTTTGCTAAGGAAAACTTGGTATCATACATTATTGTTGCTTGTTCTATGCTCAGGTTTCTAGTTAGGCTGAGGATCTGTCTTTCTACAGGTAAAATTTTTATTGGCTTGTTGCAGCAAAAATCTCTCAGCCACTTCAGCAAAGACATGTACAATAAGAGCAGATTGTGATGCCTTAGGTTTTAACCGTCTTAAGGCATCAGTTGTTTGCCCTTTTCAGTGTGAGCAGGCTTTCCTCTGGTCCTTAAAAACATTTTCATGCACAGTGATTTTTCAAGTTCGAGAAAAATTCTTTTTACGTATTTTTGTTCAGAGTGGGTTTTTTTGTAGCAGTCTCTAGGTTTTTAAGAAAGTAAACTGCAGCAAGCAGAACTTTACCAGCTCTGTAATTTGAAGTAACAAGCATTTAGCAATAGCAGTGATTCACGTAGGTTTGACACAGAAACAAAAATAACTGGAACTCAAGAAACATCGATAATACCGAGCACCATGCTATGTTAAATAGAAATATTTGAGCTAGCAAAGGCACAAGGAAACTGGATCATAATTCTGTTAGTGTGGTACTTCCCCTAACCTAATACCTCCTGGTGACAAGTGCAAATGAAACAGCCCAGAGAGACCTGCGGGCTTGCAAAGTTATATTAATTCAGGCATGAAATATACACATGGTCACGGATTGTGCCATTTGCATTGAACCTTTTATCAAATTCAAGCTCTGGTAGGAGTTTTGTGCTTGCATACAGGCTTTTTTGTTGACTCCCTTCTAACTTAATATTACCTGGCCATTTGTTAAGTGCCCCCACTTGCAGTCTTTCCCTTCTCTGTCACTCAGTCTCATCAGCCCCATGAAGTCTGTCCCATTTATCCAATTTTTCATAAAAAGTGAAAACTTCCTTGTCTGAAGAATTCTTTTCTCCCCATTGAAATAACCAGGACCACCTCCTGTGCCCACAACCATGCAGTAACTCTTTGAGCACTTCCCTTTTAGCAATACTGAATCTCAAGTGCCCAGACATTTTGCTAGATTTTATTTTAATCTAGCTCCTCACCCAGGGCTCTACTACACCCAGAGCCCTTTTCCCTGATCCTCAACCTTGCTTCAGTGTCAGGTCATGTCTACCTGCCCTGTTATAGTTTGTCCTCTGAGACACTGATTCCAACCTTGACTCTTCTTATCCAAGTGCCTAATAAGCTTGCAGTTCCTTTTTTTTTTTTTCTCCCACAGCGAACTTTAATTTCCTTCTTCTATATTACCTCTTCCAATTTCACCTTCAACCTCTTGTCTTGACAAACACACTATTTCTATCCTCACTTCCAGTCCCACTTTTCCCACAGCCTGCAATACAAGCTTTCACCAGCTACAACCTTGTATCTCGTCTCATGCCCCAGGCTCTGTTCCCATGTGCTGTTCCATGGTCACCCCTACTTTCCCATGCTATTTTAACCTCTTGCCTTATGAACAAATAAGAGCCTTTTCCCAGATTTCTTGGGCCCAGCAAGACAGTTGCTACCAAGCACGCAGGAGAGAAAAGACCTGTGAGATCTGAAATCTAGACTTGACACAATAATAGCTCACAACTATGATTTTAAGCATAGTTCTGTTCAAACACATGCTAGACCTGCTATAGCTGGGATTTTGGGAGGTTTTATCCTGAAAAGCTGTATGAAGAGGAATTTGTGGAACATAAGCTAGCTGTGGCATTTCAAAGGCCAAAACTGAGCAGCTTTTTCCATGGAGGAAAAAGGCACTTGCCCGCCAAAACACACAAATGCACACATGCATGATGGGTCCTCTAAAAGAAAAACCCAGGCTGAATCTTTTAACATGAGCAAAAGAAGTTTATTTTACCATTCCATTAATGTTACCAAATCATTTATAAGTTGATTGAAAAATAAATAAATCTGTTGGGTAGAAACAGGCTTTCAGCATGGAAAATTTGAGTTAAAACTGTTGTATCAAGGAAGACTTGTAAGCATATGAACAAAGTCTTCTCATAGGAAGCATAAGGCATACTGATTGCTAACTGACAATAACAACCCCACATCTACTATTTTTCTGAATTTTTAAAATTATCATCTCTCTCTAAATGCATACAACAATCTGATAACAAGAAGCCGGGAGAGGTACACAAGTTCTAGGCTTTCAGAAATGACTGAGGGGCACAGGTTGAAGCACAAGGTAAGATTTTATTTTTAAAAATTTTGATGAAATAGATAAAACACATACAGAGTCTAATCTGGAAATCTGGAGATGTTAAAAAGACTTTCAAAACAAAAATGAAAAATGGAAGAAAAAATACAGTTCCAAAGCCTGCACATTGGTTTAAGCATTTTAGGCTCCAGGAGGAGTAATAACAATGAAAAACCATCTGCTGATCTCTGCAATGAATTCTCTATCTGTGCTTGAAAGACTTGTGCAGAGATGGGAAGCTGTGTATGAGTCTGTAGACAAAACAAGGTGTTTATGGCAGTTGTATGGAGGGTTCCACTCACAGGAATCCAGTTGCTATGTAGTTTAGAACTTTCTAGGAACTGGAGACCAGCTTCTTGTGGAACTACTGTCATCAAGTTAGTAACACATTTCTTGTGGTTTAATTGATGAACCATTATTTAAAAATAAAATTCTGAAAAGTATGAGGGTTCAAAATAGGACATTGCCGTAATAATTTAATATATACTGACCTAAATATAAATTGATGAATAAACAGAAAATTGATAGAGGGTATACTGGTTTATGTTTTCCTTCTGTGGAAAATTCCATAAATCCCTGACATCAGCTGACATGCTTTTTATTGTATGCACTGCCTCAATCCAAACCAGACTGCTGTGAACTCACAGCAGTTGTGATTTCTAAATATTTTTCACAAAGGTGTAGCATACAGAATATTTAGGAATAGTCTATTTGCATTTACATGCAAACAGATTTGGCTGTAGAATGGGTAGAAGGGTGCTGCACAAACCAAAGGGAAATAAAAACTGAAGAAGACTTTATTAGGGTGGCAGAGGTAAGCTTTACACCACTCCTACATAGTTATTCACATGTTGAATGGGTTAACAGCTGTTCACCACCAGTAATCACACAGTGGTATTGTGCATCAATAAATATAATTTAGTCAGACAAGACCACAGGCTTGACACAGAACAGACAGTGGAGGCACTCAGGACTTCTCTGAGCTTGAGCCAGTTTCAGCAATAGTAAAGGGACTACTGCCTGATTTTTGGCTTCTGGGAAGGCAGCTTTCTGTGTGGTAGAGATCCAACAGACCTAGGTAGCCACCGTGTGATGCAAAATAGCCCTTCATGTTCACAAGAGCTGCAGAAGGGTTTGGGGTGATGTTCAGCGAGTAAAACCAGGTCTTGTTAAGAAAACATGTAAAAATAGCCAGAAAAGGACCCCAAGATCAAGGAGGAATGTACCCTCACCACCACTGCTGTTCTCCTCCTGAAGAGTGCAGGATGTCCAGGACTCATCATAGAATCATGGAATGGCTTAGATTGGAAAGAATCCTAAAGATCACCTAGTTCCACACCTCCACTAAGGGCAGGCATACCACTCACTGGGTCATGGACCTTTCCCTCTCCATGCACACCCCTCTGATTGAGGACAATATAGCTGGAGCTATTTGCTATAAGGTCCACAGGGACACTACAAGGGTGAGCATAGCTCCAGGAAAAAGTTTCTTTTAAAAATATTTTTAAGAGTATTATTGATGAGGTTTTTCCATAGTACTTTGGACAATAAGGGTTAATATTACTGGAATTGACTGAGTAACTATCAGCTGTATTTTGGTTAGACTGTTATAATTTTGATTATTCTAACAATAAATTTTTTGCATATATATGTGTGTGTGTGTAAGTATAACTTGCTCCCTTTTGTTCCTAGCACAATTTCAAATGTAACAGTAGCAGGGATGTTTTCCCACACCCTTCAAAGAGGAAATAATAATGATAGGTAGATGCATACAGACCTATTAGTGACAAGCATAGTATTTTTTATATTATAACTGCAATCAAGAACAGAGTTGGCTTCCTACAGGGACAGATCAGTGCTTTTGGACTGCAACTAAGCAGTTCCAAAAGACTCTCTTCATAACTGTTAGGTGTAAGATGTGAGCTGAAGTTATTGTAGAGTCTGAGATCAAATCACAAGTAAGATTTGGTCCAACTGGTCTTTTCTAAAAGGCTGCACCTCTTTATATGATTATGCTTCTATGGCTGCATATATCTCTGCTATTGTGTCTGCAGTGCCAGATTCTGTATCCAGCCTGAGATCTAGCTGTGGTCTGGAAATAGCAGAAACCACTCTCTTCCCAGCACAGGAGAGAGAGGAGGCAACTTAGGTTCACCCTTAAAGAAGAAAAGAAGCTTGTACATTTGTACAATAATTGTGGTGTTTCTAACCACTGAGTAAGGTCATGGACTTCTTCTGTACATGGTGGAAGATGACAGCTCTGCAATAGTCAAATTCCTTCCACTTGCTGAAACCAAAAGGGGCTGGAGACACTTTTCAGTAACTGAGGAGTTAGAATACTTACTTCAAGTGCTCAGATGTCACTCTACATCATGACCAACAGAATATATGAGGCTAGAAGCATGAAAAATCCGCACAAGCAGAAACTCTGTGAACATGCCCCCTTGCTCATTTATCCTTCCCACTTTCCCCAGGTGTTGTAACAAGAGGCATCCTGCAGTGATGACTGCAGACCTTTTGTTTGGACCTTGCAAGTCAGACTTGGCTTGGAACCAGTTGTTCAAAAGCCCAGCACCACAAACTGAAACAACTGGTTCAGAACTTGTGTTGTTCACTGATGCATTTACCTCTCTACATTGCAGCTCCCTGCTTGGTGACTCAGAGCAAGTCCTCCAGGTGGCTAAATTGGTTGTGTTGGTGGCTTTTCAGCTGTACAGTTTTTCTCACCAGTAAGTGATGTTGAAGACTATCTGGAGAGGAAGCCAACAGAGACACTTTTCTGCTACTGCCAGCTACAAAATAGGGCTTGAGAAATGTCTCCTTCACAGAACCAAAGGTACCCCTCAGAGATTAAAGAGCCAATCTGTCCCATTTGATGGCTGTCCTAGATCGGTCCTTTAAAAGGTCTCTGGTGGCAGAAGGGCTTTCATAATAGAAGGCTGCAGAAGTGGCAAGAAGAGCACTCATCAACTAGCAGAATTTTGGGTTTCTTTTGGGCAGAGAAGGGGGCAAGTGATGATGCCTACTAAATAAAATAAGCACAAGCCTGTCACTTGTCCCAGCCCTGCCTGAGCAGATCTGTGTGTATTTCAGCATTCTTCCTCTACAAATTCCTTTCAAGTGTGCTCAAAATTCAGTAAAGAGACTATGCACATCTGCTGTTCCAAGAAGCAAGTTTAATTGCTGATGGGATTTTTTCCCACTAGCATTTCAACCCATCTGCATGTTGCGATTACTGAAGCCTAATTTTGTTTTTGTCTACTTCAACCTTTTCAAGTGATATTCATTAATCCCATCTATGGCATCTCTAACATGTGGGAAATCTGCCTAGACTAATTACAAAGTATTTCCTCTGCACTTAGTTCTCATATAAGAGCATGTGAAGATAATGAAGGCTGATTGTAGTGTCATCAGTCCATTGAGGAAATGAATGATGCTGTTCAAATAACAGCTGGCTTGTTACATAAAAGAAATGACAGATCAGAATAATAAAGACAAACTCCCCTTTAACAGATCTTTCTAATTTGAAAGTCTGAAATAATTGTCTGGAATCCTAGAAATACAGAACATAGTGCAAAAAAGGCCCTTAGATTTGCTCTCTGTATATGTAAGTGCACATAGATATGTATATATTTGTGTACTTATACATACATGCCTAAAATATATATAGTATTTATATTATTTTTATATTGTATATAGCAGTGAGACAGCAAGGAAGACCACCAAAATAATATTTTTTAATCAGTAACATCAATGATAGAAAATAAAATACAATTTAGAGAAATTACCTGTTTTATAGTTAACTGACCTGATGTGGGCATGTAGGAATGTGAACAATGTGTATTACAATTGAATTTCAGGTACAATGTGATTTTAACCATACAGTAATAATTTACACAACAGTGCCCTTATAAAAATCTTGTGAGGCCTTAATCTCCAGCAGGTGTATATATATAGATATGAAAAACAACAGGTTTTTCTTTTTATATATATTTAAATACAATTTACATATGAACATTACATATGTAGGCATTATATACATATATATTACATATGTGTGTGTATAAATAGAAAACCTCAGTTGATAAATGGTCTGTTTCAAAGTGCCCACTGCTTCACAGATCAAATTTGCAGTGCTCAGCTCATACTCTGTGAAGTCAAAGGGCTAATTTCACTGTGTCTTTCTGCCTGAGGATGTTCCTAAACAATCTTTCAGTCTAAACACAAGAACTTGACTCCTTTGAGAAGGAAGAGATAACATCATACGGCACTATCAGAATACAGCACCTGATTTCCAGCTGGAGTTTGAAGTAAAGGCTAATAACAACCAAAATGTGATATCTTTCAGTCGAGTGATCCAAGGAAAATGTCAAGGTGTGACCTGAAGTGATATAGAAGACAAAATTAAAACTAGCAACAACATTAGGGTAAAATGAGACACAGTGATGAAGCCTTTGAGAACAGACTTTCTCAGCAATGCTGTCCTAGGTTAAAAATAGATGTATTCTATTACCACCAGCTGTGGGCCGTTAGCTGTTATCACCTGCTAACGACCCACCCCTGATAACAGATGGTGGGCCATCAAGAAGCCACCCAATGACTCATGGACTTATCTCACCCTATTGTGAGATGCTCCACCCAGGAGGGAGGAGCCGGGCATTCCCACCTGGATATAACCTGCCCTTAGAACTGCCCAAGGGTAGCTCTGTCTGCTGGGTGACCAGAGGACAAGAGTCACCACAGACTTTCAGTTGGACACAGGACCTTCCATCGGATCATCGCTTCAACTGGATCACTTCAGTGGGACTGCTTTCACCACCCTAATAGGGTATCAGGTTGTATCTAACTTTATCTGTACCTTTTTCCTTATATCATTTTGCTTGTTTCTACCTTTTCTATAAATTTCAATCTTGACTTGTGACCTCCCACTGGTTTGTTTTCAAACCAGTACAAATGCCAACTACATTCCTAAACTAGATACAGAAGACTTTGGAAAAATTCTTCACACAGTCCCATTTTATGGTTTCAAGCTGGCATAAACTGGGCTCTTGGGACCCACAAATAAGATGGATCTAAAGAATTGCAGAATAATCCCAGTCCAGACTCTTGCTTCAAGTAGCATTTGCTGGGATGAACTCCAAGGGTGAAGTTTATCCCAACCTGTCTGGGCAACGTGTTCCACTGCTCAACTGTGCTAATGAAACACCCCACACTTTGTATTTATGAATTAATGTTTTCCAGTAGGGTAGCACAAGCTAAAATCAATGCTTAGAGCTTTAACAAAGAAACCCGAGTAGAACATAAAATCCTGTTAGAGAAGGCAATAAAGTTGTTTAAATTGAGTGTATACAATTTCTTCATGAAATGCTAGCTTCAGGAAATGTTGGAACAAAAATACAACTTGATTCAATTATATTTTTATTATTATTCACAAATGAAGAAATAGGTATCTATATTGCCATAGAAACAAAATACCCTGTGTTTTTTTCTCTGTAAATTTGAAAATGTAGTGCTTTCACATGAAATTAAACCAGAGCCCAGGAGCACAAAGAATATTAAAGTAGTGTATTTATAATAGGAAACTGATAATTTTCTTACCAATTGATTTTTGTCTCCAAATTAAAAGATTGTTGAATGGTTTATTTAACACTGAAGACATTTTTTGAGAAGTAACCTTTCACTCCATAACTAAAAATTATCTAAGTCCAATTATTCTCCAAGAATCACACATGTAGCTTTGTAGAAATAATAGTTGCTTGTTAGCTCAGGGCATAGCTCCTTTTTAAAGGAATGGTTGTGTAGAGAGAGGTGTAATCTATGCTGCACAGGCAAGCTGATTCTGCCTCTTGAAAATGTAGCTTCTAAAGATGTTGTTAATCACAGAGTTAGTGAATAAATTTAGTGAGAGGCTTTTACTGAAAGTCATTTTATCCAGCAAAGAAGTATCTGCATGCATTTATTGCTGGATTCAGCAATCTTGAGTTGTGGACCCCTGCACATGCTGAAAGCCCTCTGACCTGAATGCCCCTTATTACCAAACTAAGCCCAATTGCAAATTTAAGGCAGTAGAGGTTGAAGCCAAAATCAGAGTGAAAGTAGTCCAGAATCTTTTAGCTAGTGGACAGCATTTGCATTTAGCATTTCAGTATCCCCTTTGAATTCATGCATCACATGAAACTGAGTTCTTAATGGTTACTCAAAATGTCTTTTCATTAGCAGCAGACTTCTTGCAGCTCTCATGAAAGTATCTAAGCAAGGAGACTCTAATAAGAACCTCTTCTACTGCTTATTCTTTTCAAGGCTGAATCTTAAACTTTGCTGCTTTTGTTAAAAATCACATCAAAATTTAAGAATTTGGGGGCTTTCAGGAAGAGATAAAAGTAGATAATTTTAATTCAAAATTTTTCACCTGACCGACTCTTATCAATGTCACTGCAAGTTTACCAGACTGAAGTGTGGCATAATGTGTACAAAAGCACTGTGTCAGCTCTGGTTTTTGGTGAATTTTCCCAGATGACCAGGGGTCTCATCTGATGCACATTTTTCATTGTCAGTAACCAGGAGAGACCACTTGTTCTTTTCTCTACCAATTGGACAAGGGTAGCAATCTTAGATTATATCTTGACTGTCATATCAAAAATTCATAATTGAGTTGTGAAAGTGAATAATTATGTCATGATCAAGAGAATTAAGGAGATAGATGTGACACATTTCATTTATTGGTAATTTCTTAAAGTCTTTTTTAAAGTCTTCAGCAATAAAAAAAAAATTACTGCTATTTCAGCTCTAGCAATTAAAAGTTCTTTGAAATTTTATGCATTTGCCCTCATGACATTTTTTCACTCCTTAACATTTTATGTATATGATAATTGATGCCAAGTGGCCTTATCTTCAATGTCACTGACAATTTTGATTGATGAAATCACCCACTGCTGTTGTGTCAGCAACACGTTCCTGTCAGTTACAGAGAAGCCATTGGTTGCAGGGTATTTTCAACTGACCAAGGAGATAAGTCTACCAAAACATTCCCTGTTTCAACTAGCAAACCATCTGGGCACACCTAACTACGAGGGAAAAAGAAATTCATGCTATGTGCACTGCTAAATTGGTAATTGCTACCATTTCTGCATTGCACTCAACAAGCATGGAAAAGGTAGGGTAGGGAGAGAAAAGAAAAACTCTTCTTTTGAATTGCTTTCATTTTGGATCACAGATGTATCTGAGGGTTACTGTTTGATGTAAATCTATAATTGGACATAGACTTTTGAAACTTCCAATAATATTTTCAAATAATCTTAAAGGAATTGAACACTCACAGCTAAATTGAATCAGAAATAGGTTGTTTAATTCTTTTTATTCAACTAAACCCAAAACATATAAATATGTCTCGTTTAGGTACCAAAACAAGGAAACCGTGGGTCCAAAATCCAATGCCCAGTTTTCACCTTAGACAAGAGATAAGTAATTTTTTACTTTGAATATCCCTAGACACTTCTTGTCCTGCCCTTGATTATTTCCTTCTCTGTTTTCCATAGTCTGAACACATTTTTTGTGTAATTCACACCTGTATTCTCAGTACATAGCATAGTCACAATATTGCCACAGCAAGCACAAGCCAGGACTGTCCCTGTCCACACTGAATATGGAAGCAATCTGGCCTTTGGTATCCTGGGTATTTTCAACAACACAATTTTTAGAAGGGGATGGGCAAACTCAGGGTATCCTGCAACCTGTCACAGCACTCTGCCTGCAGGAAGAGCAACAAATCACTTTAAATTAGTGCAAATGGGAATTCCAGGTCCTAGGTCAGTGAATACAAAGTATTAGTTTACTCTTGTACTTTTCGTCATGGAAGGAAGCCATATGTGCGCTGATGAAGTGCACTTCTCTGTGACTCAGTCTGGGCACCTACCCTGAGCACAGAGGGCAAGATAAGGCCCTTGAGATGGCAGCAAGATGCCCCTTTGCTTGCTTTTTTGTATTAGCTGGTTCAAGTGGCACCTCCTCAGATCCTACTCCACACTGCACATCCATTCACCCTGTGTAGGAAGCCTAGTCACAAATCTGTGGGAGGAATCCAGCCCCTGAAACACTGCAGCAGTATTTGTTTCTAAAGCTAGAGATTAACTAAGACTTCTACGTAACTGAATCCTATAGCACTCATCAGAAGACTACTCAGACCCCCATCTTCTTGAAAACTTTAATTATTTTACCAGCAGTTGTAAGGTTGTTTTTTTATCAGAATGTTAGAGCATCTGATCCATTAGGGGATGAAAGAGAGCAGAGCCTATCCGGGGAATTTTGATCTCCTGAGAAAACAAGATTTGAATGTGATAATGCCAGTAAGGCAAATTAGATAAGTATGAACTTCAGGAATTAATAAAGCAGTGCAAACTATCTCTGGAATCCAGATACATCTAGACTGAAATCCAGTCAGCCTGCCTTAAAACACAGCAAGCCAATGAACCATTTCTAGCAAAACAACCTCCCAAAATAAGAGCTGAAGTTTCCTAGAGAGTTAATGATGCCAGGGACATAACTTCAAAGGACTAGAGGAAGTTCCTGTAACCCTAAATTTTATCTCCTATGCTAGACAGCCAGGGCAGCAGAGGGTCTGCAACTCTTCCTATGCATTTATTTCTTTTCATGTGACAAATGAACATAAGCAAGCTGTGCAGCAGCTCATCTCCCACTTGAGTCTGGGCTGGGAAGTGCAGGCACTAGATGAACGTTGAAAAACATGATGTTGTCTCTAAATTTAGCACATTCATGTGGGAAGCTACATGGTGGCATAGTGGAGGATGGCAATAGGAATAACTCAGTATGTTGATGCAGCCCTGAAGAGCAGAGTGGAATAGAATAGAGTAATCTTCATTGGGAGGGATCTACAGTGATCATCTAGTCCAACTGCCTGACCAATTCAGGGCTGACCAAAAGTTAAAGCATGTTGTTTAGGGCATTTTTCAAATACTTCTTAAACACTGAGAGGCTTCAGGTGTCAAACATTTCTCTAGACAGCCTGTTCTAGTGCTTGACCATTGTGTCTATAAAGAAACAGCTCCTAACATCAAGTCTGAACCTCCCCCGACACAGCTGTGAACAGTTCCCATGGTTAATGTCATGGCTTAGTTTCTTTGCAGTTTCCAAGGCAGAATGTGTTCTGCTAAACTTCATCTAAGGGTTTTTTGCATTAAATTTTTGAGCTTCCTACATGTCTGCATACCTACCCTTTATACACATGCATACAGGAACACCTACAGAGTACCAAGTATACACTTGGTATATACTTAGATCTTTGAGTGGATTATGCAATTCTAACATGCGTAGGCTGTATGAGCACAAAGGGTTTAAACAGGACACTAGCTTAAATAGAAAAGAATTAGGCAGAGTAAGTTCTAGAGAGTTAGCAGACTATTAGTAGCAAGTCTCCTCTTTTTACTAGTTTTGAAATTAAAAAAAAAAAAAAACAGTTCAAATGGAATTTTGAAGTAAAATGTCCTTCCAAACAAATAATAACAAGTCTTTTGGACAGTGCTTGACAATGATTCTCTTTTTTCTCCACTTGCTTTTTTTAGCATTTTAAATGTGCCAGTGAAAGTAGCACTTTGAGGAATTTCTCACAAAAAGCAACAGAAATTAAAAAATGAGAATGTAATTAAGGGGTGCATAAATATCAAGTAGAAAGAGGGAAAGAGCCACAATTATTATATTTTCCTTCACCCATTGATTATGTCATCGAAGATAATTTCTGTTTACTTTCTTTCCTTCTGTGAAACATTAGAAAATGGAGCTTCTTGCTTGTGTCTGATATATTTCACATACAAGCCATTGGTCTGGTGCTTCTGTCGTACTTCATAATGATTTGGAACAAGCTGATTCCTTTTCCTGATACATAAGGCTTTCCCCAGAGAGGTGTGATTAGATTGCTGAGGGTCAGTCACTTTATCCGGGTATTTGGAAGTTAGAATGAATAAAAAGACTGACAGACTTAAACTATATTTGAGGTATAACCATTTAAACAGGGACTTAACCCCCCTACCCCCAGATTTTAAACTTTCCATCTATTTAACAAAGGTGCTTTGTATAAAACAGAGTAACCAGATCTGTAATGGAGAAACTCAGTGTATGACAAGTCTCATTGGTCTTACACCCTAAGTTCAAGTTCAATTTTAAAAAATAAGTTTTTTCAAACTGCTGCCTGAAAATACAGTCTAAATATTTTTCTTAAAAGGTTACATTAGACACCCACTCAGAAAGTGTTGCAGATTCTTATCAATGAAGATTCCAGGGAAAGTGTGATTTCTAAATAGTAGAAGATTCATTAATGATGAGACAGCAAGATATCTTAGATGACTTGTGCAAGTCAGGTCTAAGATAAATTCTGGCATACAAGAAACTTCATGCAAGCTGTGCTGGAGAAGTATTAGGTATGGTTTTCATTGGGTGCTCTTTCTTGGTTTGTTTTTTTTTTTTTTTTTTTTTTAGCTTCT
>VXAC01002057.1:261740-401173 GCA_013399225.1 Rhipidura dahli
TTTGTAGCTACTCTTTCATTTTAAAAAATCTGATTTGATTTTGAAGTAATGGAGTACATTTTTTTGAAACTCTACATAAAATTGTTAAAGAATCTATGGTTCTGTATTTCTGTATCTACATGTCAGTCAACCTAAAACGTTGTAATCAAACCCCATCAAACTCAACTGTAAGTTTCAGCAGAAACCGGAAAAAATGACATTTTGACTGATTTTTATGATTTAATCCATGCTTATAGCAAACCCACAGTTTATTACATACTAGTGGCAAAACCAAAGATGATTTCTTGATTAGATGGCTTTCTTGATGCAAAGATGCAGATAGAAAGTCAACGTGCCGAAACATCCAAAAATTAGGCAAAGCAAGCCAGCTGAAAATAGAAGCTTAATATTGCAATAGTATCTGATAACATAATGACACTGACACCAATCTGTAAATTCTGTACATTTCTAGGTTTTAACAATAGGTTAATTTTCACTCCAATTCAATTAATAATATGAAGTTACGTTTCCTTTTTGTGCTTCAGTTTAAGCCAAGTAGCTTCTCTTCTTGGAAAGCTCCAAAACAAAAAAAATAAAAAATTCTTCACATTCTTCTTTTTCTTCATTATCTCAGAAAATTTCATAAGGCTTCATATTAAAGTTAATGCCCTAAGGCTATCACATTGCTTATCCATCCCCAAAAAATCTCATGTCCTCAGCTAAAAATCTTATTAAACATAATGAAGCAGAAGTCATTTCCTTTGTGAATCACAGAGATATTTTTTAGATAAAAACACCATACATCAGTGTTGGGCCAAATAATACTTTCAACTGTCACTTGGCAATTTCCTTTTTTTTTTACAATCACAGAAAAATATCTGTCAGAAGAATACCCTGAAGACCATGTAGTCCAAAAGCAAATTGAACTCCAGATATGGTCTGACAAACATCAAGCAAAGGGGTACAGTCACACTCCTGTTCATGCACTCACCAGCATGGCCCAGATGGCCAACCTTCCTTGCCACCCAGACAAGGTACTGACTCCTGATTGTTTTGCTGTCTACAAGGACCTCAGGCCCTTCTCAGCAAAGCTGTGACCTAACCAGTCAGTTCCCAGCCTGCACTGCTCAACGTGGTTGCTGTGCACCAGCTCTAGAACTTTGCATCCATTTTTCATGAACTTCTAGAGCTCCTCCATCTGGTCAAGGACCCTAAAAATGGCAGATGTTCTCAGCAGCCATTCACTCTGACTGTGTGTCATCTGTTAATTTGTTGAGTGTATGTTCCCTAACGTAGTCCAGACTGGTCATGAAGAGCACTGGGCCCCACAGCAAACCTAGCAAATACCTTATTCCATTGGCTACCTGTTAAAACTTCTAACCATTGGCTCCTTTAGCCCAATGGTTTAGCTCTTCCAGCACCCATGCTGCAAAATTATTTGTAGACCCCTTGACTTGTTTCTAGTACTGATTCCTTCTTCCAACAACAGAGAATTCATAAGGAATAGGGTTGCAAAACTACATTCACCTCTGTTGTTTCTGTTTCAAACACATCTGAAGTTGCATTTAGCCATTCTTAAGCAACAAAACCTAACTTGGAATATCATATTCATCAATTCATTCCTCATTGAATTCTTTGGCTTGTATGTCTACGCGTAATGTCAGTTTTTTGAGGTAGGGTTCCACTCAATCAAAAATTACATTTGATGCAGTAATTCCTGGAAATGAAAGTCTATATTACACAATGTTAATGAGAAATCAAATGAGATGAGTAGAATCATACCTTGCAGCATTAGAAATCAATTACTTGGAAGACACAGACAAATGATTTAGTTAAACCAAGAATCCTTTTGGCCTTTTGTCATTATTCACACCCAAACTCAAGTGAAATTTAAAAAGTCTTCCTTTTCTTTAATATTAGCACTCTGTTATTCTTGATGAAGTCTGAAGAAAAGTTATCATTTGGTTATGAAAAAAATTAAACTTGTCTCTTACATTTCTGGTACAAACAGAGGCAGTCAGAAACCTGAAAAAAACTTTAAAGTGTTCTCACACAATTCTCTGCATTATTGAGTCATTGTCTTAATCCAGCTATAGTCCATAGAAGTTGTGGGTGCCCCAGTCTTGGAAATCTTTGAGGCCAGTTTGGATGGGGCTTTGAGCAAGGTGGTCTAGTGGAAGGGGTCCCAGCCCATGGCAGAGGGGCTGGAACTGGGTGTTTTACAAGGTTCCTTCCAACCCAAACCATGCTACAATTCTGTGATAAAGAGAGCAAAATGTAAAGGGGTGTAAAGCATTATTCAAAAGGATGCATTCCCAGTTAAGTATCAACAACACAGTGGTCCTATAGGATCACAGAACTATTAAGGCTATAAAAGACCTTTAAGATCATCTTGCCCAACCATCAACCCAGCACCTTACCCACATTCACTATTAAACCATGTCCTCAAGTGCCCTATCCACATGGGGTTTTTTAACACTTACAGGAATGATGATTCCACCACTTCCCTGTGCAGTCTGTTCCAATGCTTTACAAGCCCTTCCATGAAAAATAATTTCCTAACACCTATTGTAAACACCCCACCCCCAGCACAACTTGAGGCCATTTCCTCTCATCCTGACACTTGTTACCCAGGAGAAGAGACAAACACCCATCTTGCTGCAACCTCCTTTCAAATAGTTGTAGAAAGCAACACAACAAGAAAACAGCTTACCTGTACTCTCACCTACACATTATGGTTGCAACAGTATTGTTGGCATTTGACTCATGCTATTAACTTATTTCTCACACACAAATTATCAGATGCACCTTTGATTGAAATATAAAGGCCACCCCCATTTCCACTTCTCCTTCCTTGTGTGCTTTCATGATAATCATTTTAATCTCCTTTCAGCAAAGTTTGGTGCACAGTAGATTATTACTTTGCTAGATTTATGGACTTTGGTCTTAGCCTTTGTGAAACTGAAATTTCATCTCAGCTTCAGCATCCCTTGTCTACCAACATAATCAGAGATGTGCTGCTTTAATGTTCTGTTGATACTGGAAAAATGAGAACAATGACCTCTGTGTTAATTAGTTAGCCCACAGAAACTAAGATGGAAAGTCTGGACCTGTACAAGGCAGTAGTTTATATATTTTAAGCCCATATCTTATGTTAATTATGTGCTAAAATAAAATGTTGCCTTATAATTATTTTAGCCTTATAGTTCCATTAGTTAGGAAATAAATAGCTTTAGAATTCCTTTATTTTATTTGGGGTAGGCATATAATACCTTTCAATCTTTCTTTTTTGTTTTAAATTCAGATGAACTAGAGAAGTAGAAACTGATCAGTGGATTGTGCAAATGGTGCTGAGTGATTCACTATGCTATCTTCTTCTTTCTCAAGGTACTCTCATGACACATTCCCTTTGTATTTTTTTAATAATATAAAGAGTTCAGCCATTATCCATGTCATTTCAATAAAAAACCTCCCCATAAACTTGCAAATTGGATCTTTTCAACATGCAAATTGTGCCTTTTCAAATACCTCAGCAGAGTATCTACCTGAACTATAACAATACAATTGCAATACACTTCTAAATAAATACAGTTGTCATATTCTCCACTCTCAGCCCCTATCCTTACAATGAAAATTCCCAGGCCTAAATGCTGTTCTTGGACAATTCACCAGTTCCTTAAACCTTTATAAATTACCATTTTGCTCTGAGAATATATTATATTCAAGTTACTGCTTGAAAGGTTACTTGGCAGTGAAGCTAACAAAGAGGTTGTCAGGTGAGACTGATGCTGTCAGCCTGAAAGCACAATCGTACAGCCAGTAAATACTGCACAGATACAGAGCTGAAACTTCATGAGCTTCCACTGAAACAGGACCTGTCAATCTGTCATGTCATCTTCTCTGATTAAAAGATTCTGTGAGCAGGTGTCTGCAAGTGCAGCAAAGGTTTCCTAGAAGGTAATGATGCAAAAATAAAAACGTGACTGATGTGTCCATCACAAAACAGTCAAGGGAAACAAACTTTTCAGAGCTTGTTTATCTGCATGTTTCCATTTATCAGATGGCCTTTTGGTGCAAGTTGCCTACAAGGACTCTTTTGACTCGCTATTTTCTCAGAAAATACTTATGATATATGCCATCAATACAGATACTTCAAGTCCTCCGTCACCTTTGTTTAAGAAATAATTTTAGGCTGTAAAAAAACTGAGAACTCCTTCATTTTAATAAAATGTGGGAAAGAAAACATATTTTCTGCTCTCTTTCTTGCTTTTCAGAAATTTGTCTGCCATCAGCATTACGTTTAATCTCCTCTCCAAAGGAAGTCTTCTACTCATAGCCTTGGAGAGGACCCTTCAGGGAAAATAAATCCTAGAAACTTTGGCTCTAAATCAGAAAGCCCTGTGGGTGACTTGGAATAAGTGGAGGGAAGATCAAAGGAGGATTAGAGGCTGGCTGTGAAGGACATGAACAGGAATGACAAAAGGAAAGGCTCTGGTGTTAACTTAGTTATGTTCCCACCATGAAAATAATGAAGGAAAAAATCTCGTCACCCTATTCATATTTGTTGTATTCATTGCCTAATAGAAAAATTCCCTGTATATCTGTGTTAGTAGTTATCCTATATACCAGATAGGAAGAGACTCCTGCAGATCATTTCATGCTCATAAATGAATACATGATATGTCCTAAACTCAAAGAACGGGCAGGAAGAATTTTGAATATTCTGTTAAATACTGTAACATCTTAAGATTTAGAAAAATACACGCATAAAAAAAAATTAAAAAACAGACCTTCTCTCTCCTTGACTTTTCCTTTCTTCTTTGCACAGCTGTGTTTGTTCAAGCTTCCTGTAACAAAGCACAGGGAAATGAAGAAGATGGGGAGAAAAAGGGTGAGGAGTTGTAAACAGGGCAGAAACTCACACTTGGAACTAGGTAGTTCCAAGGCTGCCAAATGCAGATGAAATTCTCACAATGGCTAAGGAAGGGATATACAATACCTGGCCAGGCACTTCTCTAGGGTTTTTGTTGAGGTTTGACACTGACTAGAAGCCAGGCACCCAGGAAAAACTGTCCACTTATTTTCCTCTGCTATAGCTGAGCAGAGATGGGGAAATTAAAATGAAAACTTCACGAGTTAAGATAAGGATTAGGGGAAAAACACTATACAACAAAACAGGCTCAAAATTTAAACAGTATAAAGAAGATTTATCATTAACAGGATTACAAGTAAAAACAGTAATGAGAACTAGAATACACCTTTAGAACACCTTTAGAAGAACCTTTCTTCTTCCCAGTCCCTCTCTCTTTCCCACCAACTGTGCAAGGAGACAAAACATGGGGTTTTGGTCATGCTTTCACCTCCTAGAAACCTTTCTTCAGTATGCTTAGGGAAAAGAGTTTATTTCTTATTCTGTGCTGTGGGACCCTTCCCACGGGAGATAGTTCTCTGCAAGCTTTTCTAGTGTGATTTTAACTTTTGAATAGCAGCCTGCCCAGCCTGCTGTAACATGAATCCCTCCCATGAACGGTGCAGCCTTCCCAAAACTGCACATCATGGGTCATTTTAGTTCATGGGGAGTAGTCTTTTAAGGAGAAGCTGTTCTAGTTTGGAAGCAAAGGCTCTCTGTCTCTGGAAGCAAGGATCTTCTCTCTCTGTTTGAGCTCCTCACTAGATTACAGCTTTTCAGCATCCACATACTCCAGTGGGAGCACTTTTCCTCATGGGCTGCAAGTGGATCTCTGCATCCCCCCATGCATCTCATGCATTACAGGGAAAAAATTTGTTTTATTATAGTCCCCACCATGGCTTGTAGAACAAATCTCAGCTCTGACACTCAAAGCACCTCCTCCCTCTCCTTCTTTTCATTGACCTCGGTCCTGCCATGTTGGTTCTCCTCATGTTTCCTCACTTTTCCCTTTTCTCTGACTCGGAAGAAATCTGTTGTCCATAGGTATTATTGTTCTCAAGTTCTATCAATTGAAACGTTCTTTAAGAGCTTCGCTGCACTGAAAATGTTGATTTCATCTGTGCTCCATGTGGGGGGATTGTTCACCATGTTTTCATCACTGGCTGCATGGTCCCTGCCAGCACTGTACAGGCAGCCCCAGCCACGCGGTCCCTACTGGCCCCAGCCTCGGGAGGGCCCCGGCAGCCACACCAGGATGGGCCTCAGCAGCCACCTCACTACTCCTGGGGAGAAGAAAAAAGAATGCCTGCTTTTTTTTCCCTTCTTATATATGTCATCACAGAGGCAACTTTTCTGTTTGGGCTAGTAACCTGCCCATCATCAGAGCCTTCAGCAATTGGCTCTGTGCCAGACATAGTAGAAGTTTCCAGCAGCCTCTCCTGCCCACTAAAAACTAGACTGTTTTTAAACTAACACAGGATTACATTGTACTTCCTACATCAGCTTTCATTTGAGGGTCCAAAATTTGTTGCCAAGGCAAACTTTCTATCTCTTCTTTTTAACAAGATGGGAAGGTGGAATATAATGAAGTTAAGAAATTTCTAATCATTGAACCACTTATCTACGTTTCCAAGGTCAAAGGTAGTAGAGTAGTGGGATAGCTGTGTCTGGAAAGTAATGATTAAATGATGAGTTCATAGAAATTAACTACCATTTTCTCTTTGTCTTCTGCAACTAAGCAAACAGTCAGTAATTCAGATCAAATTTTGTCTGACCAACTGCTGCTTTGCATCATGATGGAACTTCACTCCTCTGATGGGGGCTGGGAAATGTTCTCCAAAATATTTTCTTTCATGATAATGTCAAAGAACAGAGGAAATTAGGAGTTCAGAAACAAACAAAAAAAAAAGTGCTCAGATCTCTGTTTGAAATATATTGATTTACATCAAGAAATTCAGCTTAAACTCATCCAAGCATTAAGCCATTTCACTCTATATAAGCCTTGCAACTCGTAAAATGCAATTGCTGGGAAAAGTAAACTCTGCCTGACGTCACAAAGAATATTTTGTTGGAGAAGGACTGTCAAATGCAGTTAAGCTTGATCCTGCAATAATAAGATTACAAAATCAGCCAAATTGAGTAATACCAGAGACCCATTCTGCTCAAGTGCCTGTCTTGAAAGGTGGCTTGTAAAAAGTGACTTGGAAAAATGGGCATGCATGGGGTAAAGATTCCCCTGGTACCTCTGTGACTGTTCACTAAATTCCTGATTAGATTTTGGCTGAACCAGCTCATGCTAAAGACTGATGTATGTTGAGAGCAGTGCCATTAGGTCAAGGAAGATTAGACCACACCTAAGCAGGACAGGTGACTAGGAATAGCTGAAGGCCACGATCACCTGCAGACTGCTGTCTCTGGCAGTCATCTTTTGCCTGGCAGTTTCCTCAGAATCCTTTAATTTATGGTGTAAATTCTAATGGTGTAGACCAAATCTCCAAACTGGAGAGTATAGAACCTCAGCTTGCTCAAAAAGCTTTTAGAGCATATCCAAGAGCAGCTGAAATGACAAGGCTTTTGTGATTCCAGGTGTGATACAGGGAATACCTGCACTGTGACAGAGGATCATCATCAGGTAGCTAATTAGCTACATTAAATCACAGAGTAAATTGTCCTGTTAATCTGAGAGATTTGAAAGGATTACAAAATTTAAGTTACAGAGTACAACGTCCTGTAACTTTGAAAGGTCTGAATGGACCTCATCATACCTCCCATTCAGCTTCAAGAGTGTACTTCCTAACCAGAGATTGCATCCAGACAACCACTTTAACAGATGCTGAAGGTTGTGAACCTCTTTTGGCCTCCACGATATCATGTGACAATGAATCATGCAGTTTAATTATTTATAATATGAAAATAATCTCTCTAGAGAGAAAGCAGTAGTTTCAGTGAATTGTAAGGCAGCTTGCTTAGTCACTTTGTGAATCATGTTGCAATGTCTGGAACATGGCAAATACCCCAGACAGTGATACTACAAGCAAAGGATACACATTAGAAACTATCTAGTTCCACTTTCTTGCTATTAGTAGCTCACTGAAGTGTAATGGGGAACACTTCTTGTGTATCCCAATAGGACTTGCACCACAAGAAGGAATACGGGTAGACATTTCAGAAAGCGGTCTCAGCCTTAAACTGTGGTTATGTCAGTAAAACTGACAGTGGCTTCAAGGACAATGCTCAGCAAATTGTTCCACTAGGCAGCTCTAGAAAATTACCTGAGTGTCTCTTCAGTTTTAGTAGCAGAAACACGACCAGGCAGAGTAACAGCAAATGCTACCAATTTTCTTTATGACGTGTTTGAAAAAAAGGTATTTCCTGGTAGATGATCCAGAGAATGAATAGTAACAGAGAACTTTGACTTCTTCCTATGTTCCAGCCATATAAGAGATCTTAAAAGCAGCAAAATGTAGTCTCTGTACTGCCCTTCATATGATAGAAGGTGCAGTCTTAGGAGACAAGATTATTAGGAGGCTATCAAATTCAGAAAAAATGTTCAGAAGAAAGTAAGTCAGAAAGTAAATGTTTTCACCTCATCTTTCAATTCTTACTAAAATTAGATAACTGCATGACTCACATAAAGAATTGCAATAATTTTTGCCTCTGACATGGTTGTCAGCTGCACAAAAACTCTATGTACTCTTGCTGTGAAACAAAAATCATACAAACACAAACCTGCGACTTTGGAAAAGGCAAATAAGTAAATTTGTGATTACAAACCAAATTAGGATCACACCAGGAACTTAGAAAGTATTGTCCTGATCTTTCCACACTATTGGGAATTCATGCCTGCTACTTTGTCAGGGAATAAGAATTCAAGTTATTCAGTCAGGTTTGTTGGTATGATAAACTTTGCAGGATGCCAGTGTACATATTTTTCACTTGTGTTTGTCACCAGGCTTTTACAGTCTCAGGTTTTGTGTGGTATTGCAGGAGGTGCCTGACCCAATCCAATTGCTTCCTACCAGGTGGGCTGTCCCATAAAGCAGAAGTTGAGTGGATCAGATCTTGCTCCTGTCTTTGCCCTGTCAGACTGACAGTCAAGCGTGGATAATCCCTTTTACCAGCGTGGGCATGTCACATTGAATTGCTGAGATAACTGGGCAGAATTTGCAGCAAAGCTTTCCAGTTGCAACCCAAATGACTTGGGCACAGCCAAAAAATCAAAGGGAAAACAATAGGGGCAAGGCAAGCAGCAGGTATCACTGACAATTAATTTAAATTACAATCCTGGCATTTTAATTTAAATTTTTGTACTTTAGGCCTAAATTTTTGTTGTGTTATTCATGGCTTTCCTTGCACAGGCAGGTCTGACTGTCTGCTCTGAAGTCTCCAATTCTGTGTATATCTGAGACTGTTTAACATTCGTTTAATAATTTTTATCTCCTTGGTTGTTTGTAAGGAGACAGGAAGCCACAGCAATGTCAAAAGGATTTACTGAAATACACAGAAAGAGCAAACAATCTCTTGAAGTCAATAAAATATCTCCATATGACCCACAACTAGCAAGCAAAGATTTACATTTCAATTGGTATTTCATTTAAATTTATATTTAATTCTGGAATAACAAAATATTCAACTCTTACCAGCTGGAATCACAAACATCCAGCAGAGACAAAATAATCCAGGGAGATTAAGATCTTTCCCCACATTCCTGCCTAAGTTTAAAACACAAACACAACAAGCTTTCAAATGTCTGTGGCAGAGTTGTACAGCTTGCTGAAACTGAAACAACTAATAGATTCCAGAAGCCACAGCAATGTCTCATGTACATGAACTGATCTCAGTAATTGGGTGTCCTGACACAATATGTGTCTCTGACTCAGAGGGCAAGGTTCCTTTGCTAATCCACAAAACACCTCTGCCAGTTCCAGAGTCAGCTATTAGCCAGCCTATACTCATTAAAAAAAATCTGAACACATCTCATCTTTTTTCTTTTGTCCAGAAAAGATGAAGTGCTTTTCGAGTCTCAGCAGGATGTACAAAAGGGAAAAGATTATTCAAAGCTTCTTCATGTCCTCTTGTTCAGGTCATTCAACTGTTTTGCAAATCCTGCATCTTATTCATATTAGCAATTCCTAACATGAAATATTAGGTTGCAGTCCCATGGTGTTTCCCAAAAAATATTTGTTGCCTTTCCTTTTATATAAGCAATAAAAGTTACTCTCTATTATCAGTCTAACTGCCCCAGCCATCATAAAAAATGGAATGAAGTTCCCAGTGCATTCTATGACAATCCTTGGAGATCCCTAGCTCTGTGTGGCACTGTGAAACCTGAGAAATCTGTATCTGTACATGTTCCTCACTGAATATATCTCATACAATGTTAAACCAAGTATGAGAGCATGTGCAGGAAAAAATACCAGTGTACAGCAAGTAAACACAGATAAAAACAACAGATCTCAGTGCATGAGTAGGAGTAGTTTGCATCCTTGATTTTCTATGTTCCTAAGCAGAGATATTTATTGAAGTAACCATAATAAGCAGCCACAATATCTATTTATTGTCTCAATACCACTAACAGCATGTTTTCAGAATGGTTTTTTTGAAAGAAAGCAAAAGTTAATTTAATACATCTGAACTTTTTTCACATTTTTATGTGATTTTGTTTGCCAAAAAGAAAAGTAATTGATAGTATTCTTCCTGACCTACATGTAAGTTGCTGGGTTTGCTTGTTTTACATTATCTGAATTTATTAATCTGGGGAAAGTTTAGTGAGATCCACTAGCAGGCAACAACAGTATCTGTTCAAACACAAAAGCAGAACAGTTGGCAATTACAAAAAAGATGCCATTAAGATGCCTCACTTTCTCCCTTTTTTTAATATATTTTATTTTCCCTTGTCTTCACCTAGTCAAAGCCATTGCAGCTTTAAAAGGCACAGTAGTCCTGTTTAGATTAGAAAAAATCTAATCCATCCTGCCTGATTGTCTAGGAAAATGGTACTTGCAATAGCAATTACAAGGATGATTTGAGCTTTCTCTCTAAGGGAAGCAAAGCCAGTTCTTGTCTAAATAAAGCAATGTGTTCCTTTAAAAAAATGCAAAAACCTGTTTATGCTGTAAAAATTTTTAGAAAGCTGCTCTGATCGCTTTAATGTGTCTTGCAGCAGGCAGTGAGGGGGCATTTGTAGGGCCTAAAATAAGTTTTCCCAGACATGCTTGCTGAACAAATGAGTCCCTGTGAGTGATGGGGAGAAGCAGCAGATCCCAGCACAGCTGTATCCAGGATGAGGTCTGCTGCAAGGAGCCATGCTGGGTGAGGTGTTAAAAATCCCACTTCTCCATCTGAAGAAGCCTATCCTGTATTCAGATGGCCTTTACTTGCCTCAATGTCTAATGAAACTTTGGGACAAGTGACACTGGTTTATACTAGCTAAGAGCTCAGCTTTGTACATTTAGGCAGGGAATAAGAGTCCTGCAAGATTTCAAGCTGGGCTTGCAGCTATCACTCAGGTTGAATTCCAAAATTTAGTGGGTTTCTCATTCAGCATGGCAAAGCTTTCCCTCTGCCCAAAATCCTGCTTTTATACTATTCTTGCATACATCCAGGCACATTTTCTTTCATTTATTGTGAATGACAGGTATGTAGCTCTGGATTACACACACCTGACAATTCTGTGCATCATCATGTATGAGACGATGGCTGTCCTTGCTGGTAACCTGACTGCAATAGTAATGCCAAAAAAAAGACAGAAACTGATGGCAGGTATCCTTCTTCCAAGAGGCAGGAGGTTTGTGCTGGGAAGTAAAAGTCACATGTCATTGAAAAATCACATATTCATAGAATAAGATGAGTTGGAAGGGACCCTCAAGGATCATCAAGTGCAGCTTCTGGCCCTGCACAGCACCATCCCCAAGAGTCACACCATGTGCCTGAGAGCATTGTTCAAACACTTCTTGAACTTTCTCAGGCTGGTGCTGTGTCCACTTCCCTGGGGAGCCTGTTCCGCTGCCCAACCACCCTCTGGGTGAAGAACCTTTTCCTGGTATCCAGCCTAAACCTCCCCTGACACAACATTGGGCCATTCCCTGGCCAACAGCAAAATATGAGTAATTCTATCCTAGGTAAAACCAGGGTTTTTATCAGAATCTAATGGGGAAAGAAAGAGGAACTACAAAAGATTTTGATTAAAGGAGCATAAAACAGCAGGGGGCAACAGAAAAGCAGAATCTGTCAGAGGAGTAGCATTGCTATTAGCACCAGATCTGAGCTTCTTAGACAAATAATGCTGGCCTCATTTCAAGGCATCAGGCTCTTGAGAGAATGTGGTGTCCAGGAACATTGTTTTCAATAGTTTAAAATTGGGATACTGTTCTAAAAAAATGAAAAACTGCTTTGTGGACCTGAACATAAGGAGGCCAAATTTGTTTGGACTAGCTGGTTCTAAAAATTACTTTACAACCACTTTTACTTCCTACTTTATAAAAATTCCTGAATCTACTGAAGGTTTTAACAGCTAGGATTTTTTATCCAAACTTCAACCCTAAAGAGTTACTTACATCATAAAATATATATTTATCCAGAAAAAAAAAGAAAAATCAGAGTTATTATAAGATAAACGGAGCATCTCCATCCTCCTTGTAGAGCCTGAAGCCTAGGGGAGGCTGTTTCAGGGAGATCAGAGCACTTGGACTTAAAAGTAGCATTCAGAGGGGAAATCAGATGAGTGAATCAGCTGCCTATGCAAAAGGATACACCAGCATGGATAGGGCCATCACCATTTTTCAAGAGGAAGAACAAGAGGAAGAAGTGTATCAGTGAGGTGGCAAATAACAGTTCTCACAACAGCCTGACAAGCCACCTGTTGGGGATATCCATTTAAACAGAGATTGTTTTTGTCTCTGGCTACCATGGTGTCCCCCAATGTAAGGTGCCAAAACCCGTAGCTCCTGACTTTTAGTGCATTTTAGTCAAGTAAAAATACTTTTTTATCTCGAAGTGAATATACCATTTCACACTAACATAGCTTCTGCTTCCATCCTTTTATAGCTGTAAACCAGGGTAAGATTTATTTAAAGACACAACTATAGTATCTGTTTGCAATTGTATCTAAGGCTTTTACAGAAGGCACTGTAAAATCTGTCTCCAAGGATAGCAGGCTAGCTCAGTTCAAAGGTATTAGTTTGGGATACAAGAGATATTGCTTAATGTATACCTTCTATTTCCTGGGTGACATGGAGAAAATCTTTCAAAAATGCTTGTACTGAAATGGTAATTGAAGGCATGCTGTCTTCCAGAGAAACATGATGATGTTTCTCTGGAAAATGAAAGTAAAGTCTGTGATAACTTAGATACCATCATAAACACTTTGCATGAATTTAATGCTACACAAATGCTGGGCATTTGGAACTGCTTCCTGTTCAATGAGCCAAGGGAGAATTTGACCAATTTTGCAGCTGAAATGATACGGTGCTGGCAAAGGCAGAGCAGAGCACAGGCTTCTTCAGGCACCAGTAAACCAGCACTCCATCCTAATATTTCTGCTTAAAAAATCCAAAAACTAAGAACAAAAAATTGTTCTTCGAACAGCTTGTCTATAACTAGTTAAAGAACTAAAGACTATGAAGATGGTTGGTTGTGCTGCCTTATATAACATTATATAAGATTGAAACTACCTTACATTAATACAGGGAAAGTATTTTTAGGCAGCATAATTCACTACATAACTATGACTACACACTTCAAACAACTGAAAATAAACCAATATTCCTATAAACTATTTCAAAAAAGAGCAGAAATCAGGCTTCCTATAGTAGATATTACAACTCAGCAGGGCTCAGGCTAGCTCACAGAACTTGGAACAACTATCCCTGCCTTAAGACTCTCCATGGGTGTCTGTGTTTGCTCTCTGTTCCTGCCTGCTGGTCTCAAAACCAATGCCAAACTTCTTTAGCCTATTTGTGACCTGTACCTAAAAACCACACAGAAATAAAACTTACAGCATTCATGGCTGGTTTTAAGTATAATTGCTTCTGCTCACTAGGAACAAACATGCTTTTGTCTATTTGCATGAAAACAAAATAAGATAGTATCAGTTAGAGATGCTACCTCTAGATGACAATGCAAAGGAAGAAACCAAGGTTCTTGTCTCCATAAATGTGTAAAACCACGGAGGACAAAGTTTAAGACAGTCTGATTTTTATCAATGCAAGAGGGCACTTATTCTGCCAGAATTTCCCATCTCCCCTCTCTGTCTAAGGAAATGACCCCTTTTTTTTTGCTACACTGGATGCCTGGCACAGCAGCATGTGCTCCCCAGCCTCCTGTTCTTGAAAACAGTTTGCATGTTCATCAGAAAAGTGAGAGAAACACAAGAACAGCCACAGGGACAGGAAGTGGCATTTAGCCCTGCAAAGTCACCGTGCACCCCAGCAGAACTGTGAAGCCAAATAAGCAGCTCTGGGCTGGGCTCCCTGACAAAGCCATAACCCCAGGGACAAGCATAGCCAATTCCATCCCTTTAAAAAGAGAATGATTTGCTTCTTTCTGTTTCCTTGTGACATTGCTCAAGAAAAAACTCCTTGAAATCAGGTCATTTGCCAGTGTGCTGCCATACTGTAAAACTCTCATATTTTGGTTCTGTGTTACCACTCCTTGTCACTTTTCCTTGGATAAATGGTAAAAATTTAATTTAGATTGTGCTATATAAATAAAAATAGATTATTTGGGGAAAGTTTTTATAGGAACCAAATAAACAAGAGTCATAGTCAACCAAGAATTCATTTGTCAAATTTTAATATTCTAGTTAACTTAAAATTACATACCTGAACCCAAGCTTGTACATTTATATTTGCTTTGAAGTAATGAGGGATAGCTACATTTAAAAAGCAATTCAGCCTGTCATGAAATAAGAGTTTAATCTGAATATTCCTCTGTAGGTGTGTATATCTCTCAAAAGGCAGTATAGCTCAGGATGACTAACTTGGAATTGTATGTCTAATTTATAGTCTTTTTGGCAGATGGATCCCACCATGAGTATGCTAGTCTAATGTATCTATGAAAGGCACTATTAAGACAACAACTTGGATAAAAATAGACTTTAAAGAACCTAATGATAGTCTAGTTCCCATTACAGCAATGTTTTTTCTCCTGTAACTATTATACCCATAATAAATTATTCTTAGTGATATCTCCTGAAATGAAGTGCACATGCACCTGGGACCACCAGCTGAGCTATACAGCACATAAGCTTTTGTGTGAAATGGCAGAAGCATCAGATGCAACATCTTTACAATACCCTTTTAGCATGCTATTATGGTCTAAAGAGCCTATGATACAACGTGAAAAAGATTGTGTGGCAGCGTTGATGACAAGGGCTTTTATCTTCCCTGCACTCAAGCATCTTGGTTTTAGACATTCATAAATAAATCTCAAAGAATAAACTATAGAAATAAAAAGAATTAATAAATAAATATATTTATTTAATAAAGAATTAATATATTAAATTGCCTGTAAAACATTGCAGAACATTATCTCAAAACCTAGAAAAGGGAGTTGTAATCCAAATCCTATAGCTCTCAAATTCTATGTGTTTCTACTGCATCTAAATCTGAATCCAAATTTATTCCTAATTCTAGTTTTAAACCTAAATACAAATATTTCATAGTCC
Organism: Rhipidura dahli; assembly: GCA_013399225.1. Taxonomy (NCBI): domain Eukaryota; kingdom Metazoa; phylum Chordata; class Aves; order Passeriformes; family Rhipiduridae; genus Rhipidura; species Rhipidura dahli. The sequence continues at coordinate 277,295 of VXAC01002057.1, forward strand.
AAGTAAAAATTAAAAGCTTACCATATATCCTAGTATTGATCTTAACAATCTGACAGTATTTGGAAAGGAACTGTGAGAGTGGAGTAGAATGTAATTTTGCACTGTTTAATAAGACCACAAAGGCCAAAGATTCTGGCTGCGTTTGGTAGAGAGACATGGACTTGATTTCTATTGTACAGACCAATGTCAATGGCCTCAGATGCAAACACAAGGAACCAGCACTGTTTGTTTCAAAAGAAGGAAGGTGATCATACTTGTATCCCTGAAGATCAGAATCACGTACCTGGAATGTTAAAATACCCAAGACACACAGCATACCATGTGCAAGGGATGTCCCAGCACTGGTCCTGACCCCAGACAGTGCTGACACCACTGCCAGTGGAGATCTGGAGGCAGCAGCACTCAACTGATAGGAGATCCTTGTCTCGGGAGAAAACTGGGAGATGTCCTTAAATCTTCCAGTCTCCATGGAATAGCTCCTAGCTCCTTGGCAAGTCTGAAAAATTTAAACTTTGTAACTGTTAAAAGCTAACTATTAAACCTAAATATTCTCACACTGGGAGATCTGCAGGCATCTTGCACCTAAGGGTATCAAAACCATTAGAGTCTCTCCCCCTCCACAGTCTCCCATCATGTGGCCCTAAGAGCAGTTAGAGAAAAAGTAGGGCAAGCTGACCTAAGATTGAAGAATTGGTAAATATCTGCTTTCAGGAGACTAAACTGAGCCTTTGGGCCCAAGTCAGTTTCAGACTAGGAAACTTAAAATGTCTCCACGTAGGTGTCTATAGATGTCTAAAATCCTATTACGGGCAATAGAGCCCAGAAAGCATTTCAGCTCAGGGTAAAACAGACATCTAGAGGATGAGTCAGCTGCCTGCATGTGGGTTTGCAGTGGCATTTGATATGTCTCTAGGCATGCATGATGTCATATGGACCTCTGAGACCCTATTGCCCTTCTAGAGAAGCACCAGATGAGATTGCTGATTGCACTAATGAAGTGGCACTAATGTCTTGTCTTGTGAATGAATTGTATCCCTCATGATGGTCCTGAATTGCCCCTCACATCTCCACCAACTATGAATTCTCCACAGACACCACTGGGCACAGCCTAGTGCCACAATTTACCAGCCTAGATTGATCTGTCTTAATCTTGACATGAATCCCATCTGTCAGAACCATTCAAGGAGAAACTGGTGCCACAGTTACATGATGCCAATTTTCTTCTTCAGTGTAGAGACACAGAAAAAAACCATTAGGCATCATGGTAATGAATGAGTGCAATGTGATAGCTTGTAGGGCAAATGGTACCAAACAGGAGGAGGAAGGTGCTGTTGCTTCCCCACATACCATCTGTGATAGCTTTTGGAGCTCTGTTGTCAACATTTTTAAAGAAGATAGTGACAGGTGGGGAAGGATTTCATAGAGAGCTACAAGATCTGGTCACAATCTAGAAAAAAAATAATAAAAGGCATGGGACATATTCTCATGCACTGTTGTCCATGTTCATGAGTTGTTGTCAATGTTCACTCCTGTTTACACAGAAAGAAATTTCTCCCAGCAGAATTCTGTAAACTATGAGGAAAATATTCAGAGAGATGCCATGTTTAAAGACTGATAATTTTGAGGGCTTGTTTTCCCTTAATAAACAGAAAGTAGTGTATAGAGGCAGGGAATTTCAAGCTTAGGCTTGCCTGGCTTTTTCACAGAGATGCCCTAGGTTGATTCATTCTGCTGCTGAACAAGCCACTTTCTGCAGGAGGTGAGAGCAGAAGAGCAAATCTCCCCCCTGGAGCTGTGATACTTCTGACACTATTTAGTGGTGCTAACACATCAAAGTGTAACCCCAGAAATGTCCCCAGGCTCTGCATGAAACCTCAGAGACTTTGGGGAATGCACTGAGAGAGGAGAGAAGAGGCAAAGCCTGCCTTTTAGAAGAGAGTACACTGTGTCAATTAGCACAGAGATTCTCTGAGGTGCGTCTTGGTGGCAGTGCTGTCCTTTCATCTTTCACAAAATACCCAATCTCCCCCAAAGCCATATAGCAAGTACAACTGGTAGCACATCCCAACGTTTATCATCAGAAATTGTTAATAAGGCTGAAGATTTCCTAAAGGGAACCTGAGGAAAAGTTCCATTATCAAAAAAATTCCATTCCATTACTAAAAAATTAAAACAAATGTGTATCATTTAAGTGAGTTCTGTCAGTGTCAAATCAAGATACTCTAGAATGAAACCCAGCAATAAGCTGTCTCTGATTAAACAGTATAATTTAGAGAAGGATGATTTCCTCACAAACTGAGGAATTATTTCCTTTTTGTGCAGTGAAAGAAAGGTAACAAGAAGCTGCTGAGATCTCGTCCATTTCCCACAAGAGTGATTGCAAATTTGTTGCAAAATTTATGGGCATCTATGAGGGAAGCAGAGGGGATTTGGGAGTAAAAACATTGTACATATAAAGTAATATAATAATTATTATTTTCAACTCCATATAATTACAAATGAACTTCCACCAGCTACTAATTATCTTCTTGGTTACAGAGGCCATATTTCATTTAAATGAAGTGGAATGAAATGTTGGTGAAAGCGATATAAGTAGTACTAACAAGAGAACACATAGGAGGAGATGTATTTCCCTTTTAGGCCCTTGGATTAAGGGTTTTTAAAGGTACTGAAAGAAAAGGTACCAAGAAACAGAGCATTGTCCTGAGCATCTGAGAGACCCCAGGTCCAGCTCAGACAGAAATTTACTTTCCTTGGATGTTTAACAAAGGGTACATGTGAAGTTCATTTGTGATAGAGCCAATTGCTCTTGAATTCTTTCTGTAAAAAAAGGAAAACCAGCCAGAATAAACTCTCTGGATGGGGACTTTGGGTCATATCCCTCTCACCTACCTTCAAGCATTCATGGTAACCTTCAGCATTTTCCTCAGTCATGGATGTAATCACATCTTTGTTGGGTCTCTAGATGCCTAAGTTACCTGGAAAGGAAGAATTCACCCAACTTCACTTTAAGGAACTTAAAAAGCATTCCATGAACTGAAGTCAGATCATTTCCCCCCCACAGGAATATATAAACCCATCTCTATCAAAGCAATGTTATGTTACATTTAACTCTGAAAACTAGTAGTATTCATAATCCTGGTTATTGAAATAAAGTCTAAGGATGAAACAGAGCAAGACAAGGTAACCTGCAATCCTCACCTAAAAACTGCTCCCTAAGTAGACAAGCCAGAAGGGTGTGATGACATCCATTATCTGACATGATCCACAGCTCCCACTTCTGAGTTGGAAGACAGAGCTCAAGGAAAAAGAGAAGAAGGTAAGAGATGTGGTGAAAAGGAAGTCAGGGAAGAAAGAAGGAAGTGACTCTAAAGTGTATGCAAGGAAAGAAGTGGCAAGAATCACCATTCTTTCAATACATTGCCAAGTATTTTGGGTTAATGTTAGACTTAGTGCATCAGACATCAATCCACAGTGAAACTAAAGCACTGAAAGACAAAGACCAGAAATACCAGAATGATAAAAGACATTTGTATTTGTTTGAAAACAAACCAGTCGGAGGTCACAAGTCAGGATTAAAATTAATAGGAAAAAATAGAAATAAGTGAAATAATATAAGGAAAGGGCACTGACAAAGTCAGATACAACCTGACACCCTGTTAGGGTGGTGACAGCAGTCCCAATGAAGTGGTCCAGTTGAAGCAATGATCCAATGGAAGGTCTGATCTCCAGCTGAAGGTCCATGGTGACTCTTGTCCTCTGCTCACCCAGCAGACAGGGCTACCCTTGGGCAGTTCCAAGGGCAGGTTATATCCAGGTGGGAATGCCCGGCTCCTCCCTCCTGGGTGGAGCATCTCACAATAGGATGAGATAAGTCCATGAGTCATGTGGTGGTTTCTTGATGGCCCATTGTCTGTTATCAGGGGTGGGTCATTAGCAGGTGATAACAGCCAATGGCCCACAGCTGGTGGAAATGGAATACTTAAATACATCTATTGTAACCCAGGACAACAATCAAAGTCTTTTAAGAATAGCATATTTTTTGACATTTAAATGTCAAAATTATTTTATGACAACAACAACAGCTGTCAAGTGCCAATGCACTGAGCTTTCTATTCATCTTTCAAATAGCAATTTAATCAGTTGTTTTAGTATTTTTACCTCCATAGATGAGGGGCCTATATTTTGTTTATAAGGGTTTGTAATTTTTATTCAAAGTGTCATTCGTAACACAAAACATTTATTTAATACATTTTGTTAATTATTTGTTCCTAGCAAGCTAAATTTTGTTAGGATCAGGGCTACAGTGACTAAACAGTCATGGTCTTGCTGTGAGATATCCACTACTCCAAGAAGATTTTCAGCTGAAGTCACAAAGCCCTGCCATGAAGTTCACTAGCAGGATGCACTCTGGAGTCCAGAGTGGCAATAGCATGGCAGGCATGAAAACCTTGTTGCATGTCTCATAGTGCAGGCACCACAGTTAAAATACACCCCCAGACACAAAAACAATATACAAACCTTTACATATACACACAGTCTTCTTATTATAGCATAATGAATGTACTTTATCTGTATTTGCAGCTGGTTCAGCTTACTCATAATTATCTGGCTCATTTCTTGTACATCACACTGAACACATTAATGTAATATCCACAGAAGTAGCACAGTGATAAAAACACCAACATAATTCCTATGACTACAAAAAAAGTGGAAGTTAGTATTACCATGCTGATGAAGATTCCAAGTTGAAGAGTACATGTTTTTTAAAAGGTTTTTTTATTTTTTTTTTTCTGAAAGAGGACTAGACATTTGGCTTTAACCCTCCACTATTACAGCCTGTTTTATTACATACGTTAAATAATTTTTCAGCATTTATATATCTGAACATTAAGCACCAGATGCCCAGCACTCTATATTTTATATGAAATAGGGGGTTTTTTTCATATCTCTGATGAAATTCAGTAAAAATAAAAGCAGAATTGTTTTTGCAGTTTTTCTGATAGCAACCTATGCCTCTTTTGTATGGACTACATTTCCATATGTGATTAAAATGATAGGTGTCTTGTGGTTTATAAAATCCAGTCCTATTTACTTAGCTGTATTTTAATTAAATGTGCTTTGCAGTCAAACTCTCTGTGGCACTTGTATGGAGAATGCTATAAAACTAAAATGAGTGACTGAATGTAATACTGGGTAGGGATTGCAAAAATGCATTTTAATGTTTTTAAAGCATGCTCATAAAACTTCTGTTGGACAGGCTAAAAATTCAAATTTCCTGAGGAGAAGAAACTTTTTTCATTATTTAGCCAGACTGACATATGATTAGTCATTACAGTCTACCCAGAAAATGAAAAAACTCTTTTATGCCACTATTTCCTCTCTGAGTTTCAGGAATTTCTACCTTACAGCTGTTTTCATCAACCACGGCAGAGCAGGTGATAAATGGGCCTCCTCTCTCTGCCCACAGATTTGCAGTTCTGGTGGCCCTGTCACGGGAACAAAGGACTTGGGAGCAGAGGGTGTTTGAAATCTGCCTATTTTCAAGCCATGTGTACATCTTACATCTGGAAACACAGACACCCTTAAATTACTAGATGACAATGGATAGGAGATATATAATTATCTGGAAGTATATTCAGTACTTTGTTCTTTTATTGTTCTTCTGCCCATGACTGGAACATGCAGAGCCTCAATTTTGATCCCATTCAGATAATGCCTCTACCAACACAAAAAACAAAAGATGGTCTCTGCCCATATCAGTATATGATCTCAAAAAGAGAATATAGAGAGCTACAGGGTGATGCTTAGGTTTTGCCAGAAGGAATGATGGGTGGTAAAGTAGTCACTCTAAAAATACACATCCACTTTGGAGTGAAGTAGGCAATGATCTCCCAAATGACCCTTCCTCTCTAGCAACTATAAAAGGAATTGGGGAGTTTGAGAACCCCATATCCACCTTACAGATTCAAAGGAGATAAATCCCAAGGAGTCAAAATAACTACTGTCATTTTTCTCTGAGAAGGACAAATATAGGGCTTAAGGAAGGCTGTTTGCCAGAAAAGAGAGCAAAGGAGTGGGTTTGGGCATATTTAGATTAAGCTTTAGATTCAGTAAGATTGACGCCCCACTACAATAACTGGTATCATAGTGGCACTTCCCAGTAATGTAATACTGCAATCAATGACTTTGCAATGTATCATTTTTAATACATAATTCAATTTTGTCATCATCTTCTACACAAATAAGACAATGCTTTGCATATGGTAGAAACTTTATTAAGTTGCAGGAGCAAAATGTACAGCTATTGCTGCAAGTACTTCACTTTGTGAGTCAAATTTCGTGACTCATTGCAAACCCTGTATTATACTGCAGCTGTGAGCAGTGAACACAAAGCTCACGCTCTTTTTGGTGGCCTCTTTCCTCTCTAAACTACAATTTTCTCTGTGATCCTGTATATGTTTGCAGTATGTCAACTACACAGTGGACTGAGCCCATTCTTGACCAAGGTGACTTGCCCCCCTGAATACTTTTTGCAAGTGCAGTCAAAGACTCGCATTATGGTCTGATAATAGTTTGTTCTCATAAAATACAAAATGATTGGGCATGGTGGGACTGATCAAGGTACAGCAAAATCCGTCATCATCCTAAATTTGCCTCTTTCTAAGCTGCTTGGGTGCTTTAAGCCTCAGCTGCAGCTATGACAGTAGTCACAGAACAGAAAGTGTGTGGATTAGGCAGCAGCTCATTTATGCCTATTTTTCACCTCTACGGTATAGTTAAATACACAGCCTTTTGCTGCCTGTCTGAATATCTGCTTTTATCACAGATCTTCACTTGCAGAACAGGGATTGTACCAGCTTCTTTGTCACCTTCCTTGTCTATCCTGGATTACAGAAAGAGAAATAAACTTGTGCACAAGTACTTCAGTGATTTTTTGTGTGTTTTTAGAAGTTTCAGCTCATCCTGTTAGTTTTAGTATTAAAGCAGTAGAGGCCTTTTGTTGAAGAAGGAAACTGTATTCTGTGTTTTGATCCTAAGTGTAAGCTTTTCAGTCTAATACTTGTGATGAGCATAGTAGTCTAACAATTGAAATTACCCATTTACTGCTCTTTACATTTCCACAATATGTCCAAACAGTGCATGGGACAGTGTTAAGTCATGAGGGAAATGGTATAGCTCTTGCAAAGCCATACTTTTAAAAAAAGCAGACTACATGCTACTAATAGCAGGAAAGGTGAATATTTCTTAAGACATATTTTTAACATGTTCAAGCCATTGTGTAGGCACTGCTTGAGTTGCTTACACATTCTTTATCTGTGTACAGATCTTCATATTTTAAAGTGGGAAGTATTTTTACCTCTTGTGTCGTGCTGTCTTGTAAAGAAAGCAGTGAACTTAGACAATATTGAATTTTGTGGCTTAAGGGCATAAACAGAAGATGAATGTCCAACCTAAAGGGAGAGACAGGGGGAGCTCTGCCTGTTTCCTAATGATGAACAAGGGGATGCTGGCCAAAACAAGGCAGCCTTTGTAAGATAAACTTCTGCTCTACTAACAGCATTCTTCTCTCAATAAATAGGCCAGTATGTAATTTTCAAGGATAGTGAAGAATACAAATTTAATCTTTCATTATCTTATTCTGCACATCCTAGTTAATTTTGCACTTGGATGGGTTTCAAGGGATTGTGAATGGGTGAATCTTCTGCAGTAGTCTTTTGTAATGTTGCATTACCAGTGTTCTTTCCAGGAAAAACATAGCATCGCACCAAGTCACAGGAAATGCTGAAAGCAAGAACAACAATGTTCTGTTTTAGAAAAGTACTCTCATAACAGATTGGAAATGGCACAATATTGATGAGCTATGTGATGGTCCTTGCATGTATGCTCAGCTGATAGAAATTGTGCCTGTTGTATTGAGTAGAGCTGGGCACAGCAAGGTTTATAGGAAGTCCGAGTCTGTTCTGTGATGACATTCTTTAATTACTGATCATGAATTTAAGTTCATTTTCAGACATGAAATAGCAAACAGTTGAGCATTCCTGACTCCTGATATTTGCAGATGCTACAGCAATAAAATCCTGCAATGTGCTGCAATGTCAATATAACACAATTGTTTCCAACTCCTTGGTTTTTTTCACCATTGAACTTTGAAGAAGAGCTAGCTACAGCATATGACATATAGCACCCCTACTGCTTAAAGCTGGTGTGTCATTTCTGACTATTACGTACAAAAAAGCTTGGTAACAGCACATATAGAAATGACAGTGGGATATAAAGTTCAATATTATACTGTGGGCTTTTTCCTGTTTTTTTATCAGTTCTCTGTAACTTAATAGAATTGTAGGATATTTAATGAATGGGGGACATTTGAGGCAAATAGTTTTACCAGTTCAGTGCTTCCTAGTGTGTCATTTAGGGACAGGAATCAGAATTGCTCTGTCTGGTGTCTGGACAGTCTTGCTATGATGATTGGATGCCTCCACTGCTGAGTTCTCACCAGTGCTGATGGTTGTCACCATTGCTGGAGAGGAGTTCTGCAACCTCCCAGAGAAACAGCTGGACAATGGTGCAGAAGAGTGTCTTTTTAGCCAATTTAGTCATCCCTGGGGGCAGGAGAGGAGCAGGAAGGTGTCAGAAAGGGCAGTTTGGATAAAATAATGTGAGGGTCAGGAGTAACAGGCTGGGTTTTATAGGCAGGAGATCAACAGAAAAAATTCAAACAACTTACCTATCTCCTCTGCAAGGAGTATGTGCAGAAAAGTTCCTCCCCTTCCACTTCAGAAGGGGGTGGCTCAGGAGGAACCACCATTTGCCTCCATTTGTCTGTGCTCAGCTGCCAGGCCAGAGACTCCAGCTGGGCACTGTGCACCCTGCAGCACTGTGAGACTGAGCAACTCCAAATGTGCTGCCTCTCCCCTCCTTGGTACAGCAAGTGAAACTGTCTATCCATCAGCCACACTCCCCAGGTGTGACTGACTCAGTCTGCCTTCACTGCACCCCCACTTACAATCAATCTGCCGGGCATCGTGTGCCCTTATTGCAGTTACACCACTGAGTACGTTTCATGTATCCAAACAGTTTATTTCATCTTCTGTTCCTATAAAATATATATATATCTCCTTAATTCAATGTAGGCAAAGTCACTCAATTTCTCTCACTTCTTTGGCTTCATTTTTGTTGCTGGTATTTATCTTGTCAAGTTCCAATAGCAAAACACATTTACTAGCTGCAGTTGCAAGAATTATAAATGGGTTTCTTGCTTTGCTTAATTCGTCAAATCAGGAGGCTTGGTAGTACCCCCATAACAGGAATTTGCAGGGACACAACAGTGAAATAACTTCTGAGTCAGTTTGTTCATATCAGGAAAGAAGTTTTTCAGCGGGATAGAATCCCAGGGGAAATTAGGAGGAATACTGAGCAGATAGACAGTGAAAAAATAGTCATATAACTTACTGATTCTAAGGCACTCTGCTGAAATACTAGCTACTTCTTTTTGCACCAGAGGGAATTGTGCTGAAAAATACCTTTATAAGTCTATTGCTTCACTCACTGATTTGATAAAAACAGAATGAAAAATTACATTTGGTACCTGATTCCTGAAGCTGTTGTGCAGATGCTTAATTACAGGTGATTGCAGGATCCCTAGTGACTCAACCTTTCATGTGTGTTAAGGACTTTTCAGTATTAAGAGCACAGATGCATAATGGTACATTGTTTAATTATGCCACTAAAAGTGGAGGTCAGTCTATCCATTAGATTATCACAATCAAACTGTTCTAATCAATATCACATTATTTAATCAATAAGAATAAAAAGGGTTTTTTTTAAACATAAGAGCCAATATGCTAGGAAAAGCTTACATGGTTGTTTCTTATAGAGGAAACTTAAGATATCCAAAATCCATACAAGATAGAACAAGGACACAAGAATCAAAGCAGGACTTTGCTGGTTTTTTCAAAGTAAAAATCAATTGTCGGATACAGCTGTGAGGACCACAAGATCACAAAATATATTGGAGTTAGATGTCAGACAGCTATAAAAGCTTTTTTGAATTCATGGGCATCCCAGGGCTTCTTACAACAGTCTTTTTAGAGTTGATTTTTTCCTTTTCTCAGCACCAAAATAAACCTAATAAACCAAAAGAGCTGTAATGTCGTCCCTGCTAGTACTGCAGCATAATGATCTGAAATTGAATAGATTAGCTCAAATTGAAACATTTTTTGGCATCATAACAGAGCCATTATGGGATATTTGGTTACCATAGAAACACAGGTAATAGAGGAGGCACTGTCACTAAATCATGAAACTTGAAATAGATTAATAGAGACATCGGAAACAAAGCTTCATGTATTGCATTAAAGGGCTGATATCACTGACAAACCACTGTGTCTGACATGTAAACTCTCACTTTACTGGTTGTGCAAATCTAAAAAACAGGCTGTGCCTAGATGTGATTCAAATGAAAAAATTAATCTTTGTTCAATGTTTGGAAACAAAAATAAGTTCTAAGAAATTGCCACTGTATATTTGTTGCTCACCCATGTTAAACAAATATTCTTAACCAAGAAAATAGTACGTCCTAAAAGGTAATGTTTACAAAGAGGGCAGCACCACAACACCTACTGCAACACTTAGGCAGAATCTATAATAGGTAGAAATAGCAGTTTTTCTAACACATGTATTTTCTGAGTTTTAAGGTTAAATACCATTCTGTTGTTATTGTTTTTTCCCCAAGGTAAAGAAGAAGTTCTGTGCCTTTATGAAACAGCTTTGTCAACAACTATGAAAACAAGTTTCTGCTCTGCTTGCCCACATTGAAAAAGCTCAGCCTCTACAGCCACTGTCCAAACAGTGAAACCCCATAGGAAGGTCTGTGCCCTGAGGCAGGGGTGCATGCACTTGTGTTTTCCTTTTCCCTTACACAACATTTAGCATCAGCACCCACATGGGAAAATTTAAAACTCTGAATCTTCAACAAAATTGCAAACTCACAAAACTGGCCCTTTTGACTCTAATAATGTCTGCCATTCTCAGCCTACCCTCTCAATCCTCATTCTTCCATCTCTTCCCTATTTTCCCTCCTAGTATCTCTTGCCCATTGATTTACCTGCTTTGAGAAATAGAAAAATAGCTGATCCACTGCAAACAAAAAACCTTCTTGTAAACAGCTCTGCTCTAATAATTTCAACCACATTCTCTTGGAATTAAGTTCTTCATTACTACATATGGTGTCAGTTAGGGAACACAGTGTCCTACCAGTTAAAGTTTATTACAGCAATGTGAAATACAACTATCATAACTCAAGAAAGAGAATGAAGAATAAGGAAGGATGAAATCTAATAACTTTGGTATTTACCTAAGCCTTAGCAATCTGACACCTAAAATAAAACACCTATATGAAGGTCAGGGTTATACACATTGGAGGACAGGTGAGATCCAAAGGTAGAGTTGTGAGACACAGAGCATTTATTACATACATGACTGGTCTCTGAAGGGGATTGGCAGCTTTACCATGCTGCTTGATAAGAGGGTCTGGATTTGAGCTGTTGCGTTTTCAGGACTAGAGAATTTAGAAAATATTTGTTTCTGTATTGTAGTCACGCTTCAGCCACTTTCCACTAACAGAAGTTAACAGCAATATGTTAATATTCCTTGTTTCTGATTCTACTATTTCATTGTTATAAGAACAACTAAGGGAATATTAGTCTACAGTAAAGCTGTTAATTATACTCTCAACTTCCACCCTTCTCCTGAAACATGACAACTGGTGTCATGTCTCCACCTTGCTGGCAAAAAGGAACCAAAAACCCGAACCCATCGCCACCCAAAAAACCCCCAACACACTGTCCTCCCCATCTCAAACCTCCCCAACCCCTTTCAAATGCAGCCTAATTCCTTTTTTCCCAATGAGAATCTTACAGAAGATATCATCAAGCAGTTGAAATAAGAAAGGTTGCAAGTGCACTCTTCACCCAGAAAACAGAGAGATAAAAGTCAGTTTCTGGTTTGTATTTTTGTTCCTCGTACTTGCTCTTGTTCCAAAAAGTGAGCAGAGAAAATGGTTGGATGCTTCTAGCAGACTTTTAGAAATCCTTCCATCAGGAAACCTTCAAGAGAGCATCCCCAGCAGAGAACAGGTTCCTCAGAGCAGCTGGCAGGTCTCTTGGTAGATGTGTTTTGCTCAGTACCCAGGTGATATAGCATCTGTAAACTCTCACAGCTCAGAGAGCAGACAGAGTGCTTCCCACAGCACCTGACAGCCCTGCAGGAACTGCTTCCTAGACTTTACCAATGGGCATCATGGCAGATATCTTTCCCTCAGACATTTCAGAGGACAAAAAGCCCTCAATATTGCAGCACTGTTGAGACTGGCTAGTTGCAAACTTACAAGGCATTTGACATCTAAATAAAGCCCTGTTTTAAATGTATTACAAGCACGAAGAGGTGCTGCTTAGTTGTCTTACAAAGGGGTCCCCATTAAGTCCTCTTAGCAGAATACTTTCATAGGTAAAGTCTTGAAAATCTTTCCATCCCTCCTTTTGTTTACACTATATGAATCTGAATAGTCTACGTCGTTACATTGACCAGACAGGTTGAATTTATTGATCTTCTCTTGTCTGTCTAATGCTGATCCACTGTCAAAAGAAGGGGAGTAGACAAGATGTACTGACTGTAGCTGGACTGGTGTTAATTTTCCTTTTAGCCACCCGTTCTGGATTTGTGACTAAAGCAGAGTCAGTAAGACACCAGTGTTCTGGCTATTGCTGAGCAGCACTTGTACAGCATCAGGGTTTTAGTTTTCCCACTCTGTCCCAGCAAGGAGGCTGGGGGCAGCACAAGAAGCTGGGAGTCGACACAGCTGGGACAGCTGACCACTGAGCATGGATATTCCATGCTTTTTAATGCTGTGCTCAGACATAAAAGCTGGGGAGAAGGAGGAGGATGCAGGGACAGGTGTGGTTATGGGAGCTGTCTTTCCAGATAAGCATTACATGTGCTGAGGCCAGACTTTCAGGGGAGTGGCTCAACATCTCCCTGCCAGTGGGAAGTAGTAAAAGAATGCTCTGTTTTATTGTGCTTGAATGGCTTTGCTTCACCTATTAAATGCCTTTATCTTGAGCTGGGACTCTTCTTGCTTTTGCTCTTGTGATTCTCTCTCCCATCCTGCTGGGGCATGACTGGGTGACTGGGTGGGGGCCAGGACTAAGCCACCACAAGAATACAGAAGAGGGAGACAAAAATGAGGGTCCAAGATGATATTTTTTTTAAATTTCCTGATAAAATGAGGCAAATTCCTAGGCTGGAAAGGGCACGTTAGAGCTCACATTAAAAACAGACTCTGTTCTGTGAGTAGTATCAAAAGTGGCTTCCACCACATTTTTCTGTCTGGATTGCAACTGAGACGAGACTAGACTTCTATGAAACAGGATTTAGAAACTTTGTGATTTTCCATTTTAGAAGTCCTAGAAATATTTCTGTATTTTGTAAAGGACATTCTGAATTATTGATGAAACATCCTTTTGGCAATGTTCTTGATGGCTTTTTTAATACAGTTAAAAACCTCTCTGTGGTCAGATTTTTCTTCAGCAAATTAAAGAAAGAAGTAGCCTCATAGCTCACCAAATAAACATACATAAAACTTCTCTTCATGTCTGTAAAATTGAATTATGGTGAAAGCTCATATTTTAAAACATTCAGGTTTTCTCTCTATTGGTTCAAAGAAAATCCTTTACAAATTGACCATCATTCTATTGTGATATCCCTAGGTGGTAACTTATAAGTAATTCTGGTCAGCTGAGTATTAGAAGAACAACTATTGTATCAGGTACTTGTGTAAAAATTTTTGCACAGAAGACATCTGTAATCTGCAGAATCCAATTATGACACCGAAGCAAGGATTGCAAGGCAAGGAGTCACTGCAAAGTTCTGCAGGGCACAGAGTGGTGCCACATCTCTGTGGGCAGAGGCAGCTCCATACAGGCATTTCATAGAATCAAAGCATGATTTGAGTCAGAAAGGACCTTAAAGATCATCTAGTTCCAAATTCCCCACCATGGGCAGGTATGCCACCCACCAGACCATATTGCTCCGGGCTCCATCCAGCCAGGCTTTAAACTGTTTCAGGTATATGGAATCCACAACTTCTGTGGACAGCCTGTTCCAGTGGCTCACCACTCTCACAGTAAAGAACAACTTCCTAACATTTAATCTAAACCTGACATCTAATTTCTCTGAGACCCTGGATTCCTCACTGTTGCTTGGGACCTGGGGGCAGCGAAGGAGACCAGAACAGGGGAGAAGAAAGGACCAGACACCTGAAACAGAAGTGATTGGAAACCTTAAAAAAAGCAACTCCATGATCCAGGATCATATTTTCTAGACTGAGCAACTGTGTTTACATTGCAGGCCACTGCTTCATGTGTATGGATAAACAGGAGCCGTGGATACACACGCAGCTTTCTGCTCCCCCTGCACATAGTTCAAAGTGCTTTAAAGCAGCTTCCAAAGGGCTCTGTGACTGGTAAATGAATTTGTCAGACACTCTGCCATTTGAGATGTAAGTGTAGCTTACCCTAATGTAGGGTACCCTAATGTACCTACCTAGTGTACCCTTAGCTAGCCTAATGTAGCTGCATTTAGGCTAAAAGGGCAGGATGGAGATCCTGAAATTGTAGGAGTACACACCCATTTTTAGCCTTTCAGAGTACAGTGTACTAGCACAGCAGCAGGGGAGGGAAGATGTTACTTCTGTCATTTCACATTTATTTATTTCAAAGCAGATTGATAATAAGTCAATGGAAAGTAAAAAATGCCATAAGGACCTTCTTGGCTTCACCAAAAATTGTAATCAGCAGCATCCAGCAGCTTAAAACTTCAATTTCTGCCCTCCCCAGATCAGCTGCTTCTGCCCAGTTTCTTTGAAGAGCTGACTACATTGCAGCAGTAAATTTCACCAGCTGGATGGGGAAAAGATGGAGAATTCCTTCCACACAGAAATTACAATTGAGCACAATTGTCCCACAGAGGCAAGGCAGAAGGGAACAATACAAACACCCATTTTCATATTTCTATGCACCTAAATATATCATAGCTTTCCTACAAAAACCTCTCATGAGGCGTTTCTGTTTATTACAGCAGCAAGCAGCACAGTAAAAAATACTGGCTGTAGACTGCCATCTGCCGGGTTTTGTGATGAAAGGTCACTTGCCAGAGGATTTTGGCAGATTTTGCCTTACTACTGTTAACAGCGTGACAAATCCTTTCCCGTGGAAAGGTGGGAGCATCCCATTCCCACCAGTGGCAGCTGATGAAGTTTCTGGGAGCCAGGGGGTTTTCTGAAGATGATTTACTGCTCCCCAGAAAACTTTAAAAAGACACTGCTTTGCACAGATATTGTTTCTGTATTGACAATTTAATACACTTCAATGCTCTCAGTCAGGTTATGAATCTTTCAGCCACACAAATACACAAACACACACACACACGTGCATTCTCCTTTGAAGCCATGCTAATATGTAAATTCTAGTTTTTGGGTACCCTCATGTCATTTTGTACAACCTGCACATTGCTTTCTTGCAGTAGGTTTGTCATTTTATTCTCATCAGTTGACATGCCCTAAAGATTCTACATCTGTTTTCCTGGGCTCTTAACATCATTTAATGACTTATTGCAGCTCAGAACACAAACAATTTATTGGGTTCAACAGCAGCGTGTAGGTTAAATGAACCTGTGCTGATGAGGAGATACTGGTTCTTTTATTTAGCTGGCATTTATGCAAACATGTGCAAGACAAGTGCTTGTAAAATATTCTAGAAATAAAAGCCAGGCTTTTGTGAATCAGTAGTGTTTTTGCCTGACTTCAATGAGTTCAAGATTTCAAGCAATATATCTTGGTGTTAGTGCACAAATTCCTCAGCCTACAATGAGCTCCACATGTTCTCCACACTGAGTTTAGTGCTATTAGTTTTGCAATGGAAAGTAAGGGACATGGAACTCTCTCCATATCGATCATATTCTTAGAAAAACTCTCTAGTATCATTCCAGTTGTAGTGTGTACCTCCATCTTGTGGCTGTCACTTTTCAGAAACAGTCTTATTAACACTTCACGTTCTCATCTGAATTGTTTGCCGGCTTTTTTAAAAGTCTCATGAGTTCTTGTTGCAAGCAATGTTAAACTTTGTTCCAAAAGATAGACAGTGGACTAAGGAACTATCAAATGAGCCAGTATCCCAGTTGAGTTTTGCAATAATTGAGCCTCACTATCATGATGCTGTAATCAAGAGGATATTGTCAAGATTAACAGACCTTATACTATCTTACTCTTGTATTCTCTACAGTCCTTTGCAGAATGGATATAATCCTTTATGATGTGAAAGGGTCTTTTCTTTTACTTGCTGGCTTGAGTGTTCTAATGGATATGAGTGGAAAGTAGAGAAATCGGTGGTATTGTTATGTATATGCATTTTTAAGTACATGTTGCATTTGCCTGCACATATTTTGGAATTTCTCAGAGAAAGAGAAGAGGGTTTCAGGTGAAGTTTTTGGAAACTAAGAGCTTTGTGAAATTTCTTGTGGCTTTCAGTGTACACCCAATAAGAGTCTTCAAAGACTTATGCAATTTCTGTTGGAGCCGACTTCATAATTCTAGTGTCTCTTCTTTGGTGTCTTAAGTACACCAAATCGATTAAAATTTAACATGATGCTTCTCAATTGCTTGAGCTGACAGGAGCCTTCTGAAGTTCAGGCAAAAGGTAAATGCAGGGTCCAGCATGTGGGATGGGATAACCTCATGTGGCAGGGCAGACTAGAGAGTAGCTCTGAAGGAAAAGGACCCTGTGATTGAGCAGGAAGGTTTGAACTTGACCCACCAATGCACCTTTGCACCACACCAGGGTGTCCTGGTTACACTGGAAGTTAATCCAGCAGGTTAAGGGAAGAGTTAATGTTCAGCACTTGTGAGAATGCATCTGAAATACTGTGTCCAGTTTTGGGCTCCACAGTAGAAGACACTGACATACAGGTACAAGTGCAGCAGAGGCCACCAGGCAGCTTTGTGGCTGGATAACACAATGTAGAAGGAGACCATGTCAGCTCTGAGCCTGCTCAGCCTGTAGAAGGGAAGGCTATTGGTGGGATATCTTACTGCTGTGAACAATACCAGATAAGAAAGCATAGATAAAGTGGATTCAGATTTTTCTAGTAGGTGCATTGTTAACTATGAAGAGGCAACAAGCAGAAATTGGCACACACACAAAAAAATGTGAATAGCTATTAAAAAAAAGATTTTCACTATGATAGTGTTTAAACACCAGAAGAGGTTGTATCAGGAGACTGTGGGATCTCCATCCTTAGAAATACTTAAAAGATAGCTGGATGCAGCTCTGAGCAATTCCTGACGCTGGCTTTGAGCAGGGGAGCGGGATGAAATACATCCTGAAGGTGCCTTCTGGCCTGTCAGATTCTCTTCTTTACCTTCTGAAGACTTTTCTTGTTCACACGGCAGTAACAGCATGATACAGGAAATCTCCCCTGGCTCTCGGGCACTTCAGCAGCTGAGGCAGAAGCAGCCCCTGACGCTGTGACAGAATATTCGCTCGGAGCTGTCCGAGGCATCAGCTCTGAGTGCACGCAATGGGACACTTGGTACCAAAGCCCCTTTACAAAAGGCTTCTTCCTCCTCTGTGTGCTGGGGAAACAGCTACCCTTCTGTTATTTAAATGCTGCGTTTTGACATCATCTGTAAATGGGTTTGCCAGCCTAACAGCACAACAACAATGAGCTGTCACATTAGCAGATAGAAGGAACAGCTAGTTATTTTCCAGGTAGTGGAAAGCAATTAAGAAACTCCCATGTCACTCCAGTTGGTATGTTCTGTTGCTAATCAGATGCAAATCTCACCTTAAATAAATAAGCAGACAGGTTATTTCCAAGCAGAACATCCCCATTAACAACCCTGGAGGTGTGTTTTATAAAAACCCAGTAGGTCTCACTGAGTCTGGTCTGCCCTGCAATTAGGCTGGCCCAAAGTGCCATCTCCTTTTCCTGGCCCATAAACATGTTGAGAAGGGAATTTTTGGTGGCCTACTGAGTTATTTCCTTCCAATATGAAGGGCAGAAGGATTTGAGGGGCATTCTGAGGACTTTTATCCCTAAAACACAAGGCTGCAAATTATAGTTTCCAGGGTTGCTGTCAGGTTAAACAAAAAAACCATCCTCAGATACAGTACTGCATGCAAAAAAATGAACTAATGTAAGATTAATTGCTAGTATAAGGTAATTCCTATATTCAAATACCTAGGGTTTTATTAATTATTTTTACTACAGCTAACAGAAATACTAAGTAAAGTACCTCACTTCTATTGTCATGATAAATCAAATCCTAGTGCTGTTTTGAGCATCCTAGACATCTTTAGACTGTTAAATTGAGCATGTCACCTGACAGTCAATGGATTTATCTGTTAAATCCTGGGGTATTCAACATCATTTGTATTTGCTGTGGAAACTCCATTGGTGCCATTCTCCATTAGATAAAGTAGATTTTAGGATGAGCTCTGCTGGCAAAAAATCATAGATTATAGATGTTGGACGAGATTTTTTTTTTCATTTCACCTCCTAGAATGCAAAATTAAGGGTTATAATTTAAAATCAGTCGCCAGTTGAGAAGAACATATGAAATTGAGTATCAATGCCTGAAACTGTCACATGTACTGATAGCACCATGAATAAGGTATGAGCAATGATGATTGCTAATCTTATTTGGAGTCTCTTGAATGTAGATCTGACTTCATTTGGTCTGAAATTGCAGGAAAGCAGTAAAGTTTATGGAGTATTAAGTACAGCACTTTCTTGTTACACATACAGCTTCAAAGGGTATTACAAGTGCTTCTGACAGCCTTTACCTATAAAAAATATTGACTCCTCTGTGAAGCAGTACAGAACCTGGGACTTGGAGTATTTTTTACAGAAGTAATAGTAAAGACAGGTAGTTATTTCAGGCAGATGTTCTGTATTTCTTAGCTTCTAAGTCTTGCCTTGATTGTAGGCTATCTTCTCAAGTAACTATTTCTGACAAATATTTGGATTCTATATATACACAGAGAGGAAACAGGTCACACCAGAGCCATTATTTTTAATTTACTGTAAGCCTTTCAAATTTTGTAGCATTCAGTCCTGTAAAAATATCTCTGGTGTTCAACATACCACTGATCTCTCAGCTTTTTAAGTCATCTATTCTTTGTCCTGGAAGGGAAAAAAAAAAAAAGATAAAAGAAAGCATCTAGGCAGGACATATGAAAACTGGTGATTGGTGATTTTTCCTAACTCTCCCATTGCCTCCTATGTGAGAAAGGTATCTGGTAGCAAACACCACTCTGATCTCCTGAGGGAAAGAGTCTTTTCCATGAGTTGTGAATGGCAGGAGTGAACGAAAAGCAGCACATTCCTTTGATGCTCCACTGTGCACAGCTGCTGGTCTGGGTGTTTATAAAAGTAACCTTCTCTGCACATGTTGGACTGCAGGTCCCCAGGTTTTGGATTTGGAGCCCTGTTGAGCATTGTTGTGTTCGGATGCTGCTCTCACATCCACATCATGTGGTAACTTGCCTGCTTTAAAGGATGGGATGATGTTTGTTTGCCATGTTTTGAATGGCTGCCTGCTTATCCACTGTCTTATTTCTCTGATGTCCTTTGTCACAGGTGTAGATTTTGTTCATCCCAAGTTTATTTCTCTAGTGCTGTACCTCTCCTCCACACCCTGCAGTTCCCTTAGCTGGGAGAAAACAAGCTGTCAGCACTGCCACAGGAAGCCTGTTGCCAGGGCATTGGCATGTCTGCTTCTCTTCATCATAAGGAGCCAAGACATTCTATGGATGTTCACTGTGTTGAGAGCAAGGTGACACAGTCACTTCAAACAGCAAAAGGCAAAAGAACAGTTATGGGGATGCATGAGAGGACATGGTGCATAAAGGCCATAGATGTTGGATGCATATGGTAAAAAAGAGGAGTGACCTGATTCTAGTACAAAAAGAAAGACCTATTTAACTGAGGGAAAAAAAAAAAAAGAAGAAAAAACATCAAAAAAGAAATCAAAATAAAAGAACTGGAGTTCAGCACTAGTACCATGATATTTTGTCATAAACAAAGTGGCAAATAAGGGAACTGGCAATTTCTCAAGGGTACCTAATACCAAGATTTCTCAGTGCTAAGTCTTTCTACAAGAAGCACAAACACTTAGGCACTTCAAAGGTAATGTATCACAGAGGAACAAGACATGAATATTAATGTAAGGCAAACAGAAACATGATTTCAAAAAGGAAAGCCAGACAGATCGTTTAAAGGCAGTGTATAAAGAAGGAAAAAAAAAACAACAGCCAACCCACCCAGAAGTGATTTTAGGCTTGCACATCTGACTTTCTTCCACTGTCCCTGTAGTAAATACTTGGTCAAGTAAATTCTGCCACTTTGCTGACTGCTACTTACTGTTCCTCGGCCTCTTTAAACATTCACACTCCTCACAGTTCATGCAAAACATATCAGCTGTCCAACTATCTGTACATCCACACAGAGTCAACATCCTTGCCCTTTGGTCTGATCTTTTTCTTACTCCCCTCTGAGCCCTTGCTCTGATCTGACACAGTTCAAGTCACCTTTCTTTTCATTCTCATGCATGGTGCTAACAACTTCCTTCTCCTGTTCCTCTACACCTCTTCCATCAGGGAAGAGCAGTCAGCACTGATCTCTCAGCTGGGTCAGTCTCTGCAACGAGGATGCTCTACACACTGATCTGTGCTCTTGAGAGCAACACCAAGTAAACACAGCATGGAAGACATTGGATATTTTGGGTTCATTTTTTAATTGTAATATTCTTTCTGTTTTTGTTTTTCCCCAAGATAGAAAGCATTTTTTCCAGAGGGGCAGCAAACTTCTTTGTTCATATGGCAACTATCACTTTGATACTATCATTGCAAGCAAATTGCAATGCATGGTTTGCCCCAGAAAGCTGATGGAGTGAATAAAGGAAATTGAAGATGTGGATTTCCCCACAGCATTTAAAGAGATAAAAGTGATGGACTTAATTCTCACCAAGGGAGAAGAAGGTCAGACTGCTCTACAGAAACCTATTAAGGCCATCAGGAGAGGCTCTGAGATCAATAGATATTTAGAGGGTAGCCATAGTATGAGATAAATGTTTTTTGGAAGAGGAAAAAGTTTAAGAAAGAATGTAGGTGCTAGTGGAAAGCTTGTTTAAACAAGAACAACAGTAAAAAACCCCAACCTCAAAAAAACAAAAGCGCAAAAAATGCACTTGTGGTCCCTTGAAAATATTTGCCCAAAACAGTGGGAGTTTTGGCTGTGTGCACACTTTTTGCTGTGTGCACACTTTTTCTGGCTTTCTATTATGCATACAGCTGAAAACCATTTCTTTGACCTATTTATAGAATTGCAATTGGAAAAATAGGATTTTCTTTTCTAACATACTCTGTAACAGTATCATAACTCAAGTAAATAATGACATAAAGACCGTACAAAAATGCAAGTTGGACAGACAATTTAACCTTTTCATTGCTTACAATGTATGCTAATTTTGTCTCCATATGTACTAGTTCATTAAAACTGGCTCTTTCTTATAAGCAGTATAATTGTACCAGTATGGAAACAACAGGTTGACCTTTCAGCCCTGGTGTAACAGTGATCTTATTTGTTCCATTATGGCAGAAAAACTCTCTCAGGGACGGTGTCTGAAAATGCATCAGTGGGAGATTTTTGTCTTTTATAGCTATCAGGAAACATACTGGGATGCTCTGTTTGCTGGATGAAAGAGATGATGCTTCCATGACAAAAAAAAATCTATGAAAGCTATCCCAATAAAACAAGAAAGTGAGGCAGCATCTGGAATGAGCACAAAGCAAGAGCACCCGCCTGAGTGTGAATGGGAACCTACATAAAACTGATGAAGAAAAGAAATTCCAAACCTTTGAAACAGCTCCAGTCAGCTTGAAATAAACTGTACTGCTATTCTAGTTATAATACTCCAAAATAAATTGTTACAGTTCAAACAAGCAAAGCAATCAGAGTTTTTTTCTCTGCTGAAACCATATATACTGATTCCGTTTTATCAACCTATCACAACGCTCTCCTCTGAGCCACAATAATTCATCCTTCAGGATTCAATTCTCCCAAGAAAATTTCAATCCATAAACAGATCCTTTGGTGGCACAACACATTGCCTGAGAGTTTTTCATTCAAGATGAATATTAAAGGCAGTTGTATATAGAAACCACACTAACAGTTGGCAAAGGTCTGCAAGACCTTTTCTCCTCAGTAACAAAAGCCTTAGAAATGAAACTTTAACTTGTTCATCTGTTCTTCCCTATAGGAAAAACTATATAGTTAAATCTAGAAAAGAAACTTGGCTTACGACTCCATTAAAATAATAAACATTGTTTTTACAAATCAGCTGCAACAATCAATGTAAGATGCGTGCTGTCTTGTGATGTGCTGCCAATATTTTAACAAAGAGCTCTAACAATAAAAAAGGTCCTTCCTTTGCTCATGCTGATCTTGACACAGCAAGCAAGTTGTAAAAAACTTTCATTTTGATCCCAAAAATTCTCTATTAGACTTGCAGAAAATATGGAAAGACAAAAAAGGGAACAGTCATTTAAAATTATTTTTGGTGGTGATTTTTATTTTATGTTCCAAAAACTAGATTGGTGGAAAGTCAAAGAAATACATATACCTGTGGACAAGATCAGGAATCATAATCCAAGGCATAGAGAGGATAAACTAGGGGTAGGTACTTGTCTCAATCTTCTGGTGCCAGGTACACAGACAATGCAGTTTTAGCTGAAATTCAGACCAGGAACTTTCAAGCAGTCATTCTTCACATCTTAAAGTTGTGGTTCACCAGTACAGTCCAGGAGAGTGGACTCTCACAGTAGAGACTGCCCAGGAGTGAGAATAGCTATCATTTGACATGAACTTAATTCAAAAATAAAAGAAGCCAGGACCTAGGCAGAATTTAGGCTTCCTAAGTTCAAAACTGCAGCTTTCAAGTCTCTGTTTATCTGCTGCCTAGTTTTGGAAACATCACGGTTTCAAAGTGAGAGTTTCTCAGCAATTGACTAATGTCCAGAATCACCCAGGGTCTTGAAATTAGTTGTTCCCCTATCAGTATCTAGTAATAATTTCCAGTCAGTAAGTGTACACTGACAGCAGCTGTCATAAATCCACAGGTATGTTACACGGGGGCAGCAGTTTTCTTCTAAAATACTGCTGTTGCTACATTCTTTCCTCAGACTCCATGCCAGATTTCTAGAGAGCTCACTAGTTAGGTCACACCAAAGGAAAGGGAGATTGGGGTTTATTTCCTGTGTACTCTTGAGATTGCTTTAATTGGAATCAGAGGCTCTCCTAGCTGACAGGGAGTACACAGAGGGAAAGACCTTTCAAGAACATGTAGTATTTGTTCTATTCTTTAATGTTACTATTTGCTCTCATTCTTTAATCAGCCTGATTAAAACCAATACTTTGAGCTTTGTGCACAAGTTATTTCAAGATTCATTGCTTCAGAAACAGAGCACAAAGACCATGAGAACTATCCTGTAATTCTTGCCCATAGGTTTTTTAATGAATGACTTAATTGTTGCCTAAAAAAAGAACAAGGTTTGTATGTTTGAAGACACCTCAAGTGAAAATGCATTGGTTCCTGAATTATCTATTGCTTTGTTTTACTCATTTCTTGCTTTCAGAGACACAGAAAGGATGGTCTCCACTTTGATACCCTGTGATCTGAGAGCACTCCTAGTTGTTCCTGTTGAGAATTTGTCTGAAAACTCAGGCTTACTACAGTCCAGTCTGATTTATTTCATAGGCAATATATTCACTCCTCAGTAATATTGTGTATGTGTCTTGAAAACGTGATTAAGTAGTAGCCTAGAGATGAGCTACAGGACTTTCTCCAGGTCGGAAGCAAGGCCATTACTCTTTCATCTTGGAACTGGTGGAAGAGTTCAGCACATGGCTAGCACTGAACATCACTAAACTGCAGCCATATGAAGGATTATAACCACCAAAACCAAAACCAAAACCAAAATGTTTCAAGACTACAATTCATGGAATTCCTCTGTGCTTGCGAAACACTTCAAAACATCAAGTATAAGCCTTTTGGACTCCTTTTTCATCACTGATGTGCAATTCTGAACCTCTTGCTCACAGATGAGATACTGTTTGGTATATCATGAGATTCCTGAGGAGTTCTGTTTAAATAATTGAAGAAACACACTTATTTGGGAAATGTTGGGTTGAAGCTGTGAACAGCATAATTCAGACTTAGCTACTGTTTCAAGATTCACACCAGGACCCATCTTTTGAAAGAAATTATGTAAGATTTAAGGTTGGATTTCACTATGATACTTTTTGCCAATCTTCTTCCAAGCTTGAGACTTGTTGGCTGTCAGCATCTCCACTATTCCAAATACCTGGTGATTCACACACAGCTTTGGAAAAGAATTTTCAGTGTAATAGTAAAAACAGTAAAAGGGAGGGAAAACTTCATACTCATTAAAAAAGAAAAAAAAAAAACAGAAAAGAAAGCAAAGTTTATGGCATGCTGGATGGTGTCTTAGAACAAAATTCATACCTCCCCATAAGAGAGACCTAGGACACATTAAGAGTAATGAACTTCTAACAGCTCAGTGTGATCATGTAAGGAGTTCAGGATGTAGAAAACAGCTGAAGTATTGGAGTGTTCTTTCAGTATATCTTCAGCTGGAAGACCTGCATAAAGTACCTCCTACTACTCTTTTATTTAAAGCAAAACTTTTCTTGGGGTCTTGTCCTCAAAATTTTGACTGTTCTATTGACTCAGCTCTATTTTCCCTTTCAGACACAAGCTCAGCAAGCTGGCAGACCTAGTTAGCCAGGAAGATCCGTTAGCTTAAAGAAATTCCAACAATGAGTTAATATTTGTTTTGTGAGTTTGGGGTAGATTTCTTTGTGTGCTTTCCCAAGAATGGAGCGAAAAAAAATCGAGGGAACTTGTAATGGGTTAGCTGTAGAAACCAAGGCCACTCTTTAAATTGCTTTACAGTGACAGCCCACATTCATTTCAGCCTTTGCTGATTTTTTTACAGCACAGCAAGAGGTTTCTAGCTTACTGACAAAGACAGAAAGAGAAAGAAAGGAAAACAGAAGGGTGTCAGTTGTATCCCTGGGGCTCTGATAATCATAGAAAGACTTCCCATTTAACTGGTTCTGCTTTGGATTATTGGATCAAAACCACGTTTTGTATGTCAAATTATTACAATAGAGTTTTAAGCTTTCATGTGGGAGACTCATTACTGCTCTGCTTGTGTAATTTCAAGTGCTGTTTTGGGGGAATAAAATGGGTTAAATCTCAGCAGGCCCTGGGCATGGCTCAGTATCATGGGAGCAGGATGCTGGCATTGTTATAGACATAGAGACACCCAACTCCATGAAACTTAAGCAATTACCCAGGACCCACAAGAGGTGCACCACAGGAGGGTACTGCTGATCCAGCTGACACGGGGCACTGGGACCTGTAGGCATTGAGACCAGAGGAGCTCTTTAACCCCCTCTCACTGCCCAGGGATTCTGGGTGCACAGCTCAGGGAACATGAGGCAGCAGGTGACAGCATCTCCCAGCCCCAGCTGATCTCACAGCTCCTGCATATTGCAGGAGCAGCATTTTCCACACAGCTTCTGCATGCACTTCAGATAAAATCCTCCTTCCCTAGAAGTAGTGCGCACATCTTGGGAAAACAGGGCAAAACCTGAGGACACAGCACACCTCTGTTCTCCCACTTCTAGGATTATTATTACATCTATCTATCAACAGGCAAACTGTAAGTGCAGGTAAGAGAGTAATTTGACTGCCTTAGATCAGTGATTAGACTGCAAACTGAAGCCAGACGTCCTGACCTCCTGACTCTGCTTTAAAGATACCACCAGAGTTATCAACTGCTCAGACAAACTTGGAAATACAAGTCATGTGTGTGACATCTTACTGTGGAAACAGAAAGTATCAAATAAGAGCAAAGACAAATTACTCCACTGCAATACTAAAAAGGGTTGGAATAGGTAATCAATCATAAATGGGATTTCCAGTCTGCAAAATAAAAGACCTGATTCAGGAAAAGCCAAATGGCAGGATTTGCAATGGTCTGGATGGGCACTGTAAATGTTCATAAAGATGGAAACTTGTACATTTATCTGTGCAAAGGTCAGGTGATGCAAAGGGCTGCATTCCCTGACAAGAAGTTGTACAAGTTTACTACTCATGGCACAAAGAGCCAGCTCCTCACATTTGTCTTAAGTCTGGCTACCACAGGCTGCATTTCATGCTTTGGTCTCACAGTAGAAGAGGCAGCAAATAGTCTTTTACTTTCTGTGCCTCTCATGGGTTGCAGATCTCTGCCAAGCTGTACTGGCACGCTCCATCCTTAATTATTCTCACTTCTCACACCCTTTTCCAATTGCAACATCTCCCTCAGAAGAGGTGGTGATCAGAACTCCACTTAGAGTATCAGCTGTGAAAAAACCACAGGTTTGTACAGCAGGAAGATGATGGGGTTTTTTTAATTGATTTATTATTCCTTCTTAATGATTCCTAGTGTTTGATCTTGTTTTTGACTGCAACTAAGATTATGTTTTCATTCATCTATCATAACTCCAGAGGTTTTTTCTGCAGCAGTAATGACCACTTCAAAGGCTGCAATTTTACACAACTGTAGGATCAGGTTTTGCCCACGTACATTTCTTTGCATTTGTCTATGCAGAATTTCATTTGCCGTTTTTTGTCCAGTCATCCAGATATGTCCAACTTTTTGCTGTAAAAAATAGAAGTACTATGCTCCATCTAACTACTCAGTTTGCTTTTCATTCTCTATCAATTACTTTCTCATGTAAACTTTTGTAGAATTCATACATCTCCAGAAACTCTTTCTGTTTTGCTGAAGAAACAGCTTTTCATCAAAAATATTACATCCAGCTTTCCTTGGTAATATATTAGAGTCTTCATTTGTTTTTTGGTTCAGTGACTTTACACCTTTTCCATGTTCTGCGTATAAATTAAACTGAAAAGGACATGGACACAGCTGGTTTAATTCAATGTGGTTTGAAGTAAATTTCTAACTCTCTTCCCTTATTTTCAGTTATTTTGAATAATTATTTGTGCAGCTGAGTGGATTGTGTATAGAACTACTGGTTGAATGTGTGTAATAGCAATGCTAGAGAGGAGCAAACTCTTAAAATTTTTAACTATTTTAGCTTTCCCTTCATCATCTCTGTTTTCATTTCGACCACAGTATCTTTGGCATGCCTGTGTTGACTTGCCAAGATCCACAACTGACAGGCCATTTGCTGGAATACATGACTTAATCCATGGATCCAGAGCAAGATCCTTTTTGAAATATAAAATTGGAAGTTCTCTGAAGAACTGGAATTGCAAATATAAACCCAGAACACTGCAAAACTCATGGGGCATTGTTTACCTTACTGTCCGCATTGGAGTGGCCGCTGGATGAGACATACGATTATCACACCATGTGGTGCTGGAATTCTGTTCAACAAAACCAGCTGTTCTTGCTCCTGTCTAATGATCCAGAACAAGAGAGCCCCAGTGAGCAATATTACATGAGCACTGAATCAACAGCTTATTCTGAACACACGAGAACATCCGCCAAATAGTGATATGGTGGAAAAATGTTGTTTTACTAATCATTTTAAGAGAAATTAAGGTAAGTAACAATCCAGTTTTTAATATACCCTATTTGTCAGTGGTTCTGTTAACTTGCAGAAAATATAATTACTTTGGAAATTCTTGCTGCCTATTTATTATACACCTCACATTTTATTCACACCTATAAAAAACAAGATGGTAAATGCTTTGAAATGCTGACTTCCATGCTAACTTCAGCTTTTTGCAGTTTACCCAGGTGAAAATTTCCAAGGCATCAGGTGAGCCTGTTAGATGGAAGTGGGGAACATGATCAATTACTTGAATGAAGAGGCTGCTTGGAACCAAATATTTAGATGAGCTGTTCTAAAGACTAGGTATATAGTGAGGGTCAGGGAGTTTCAGAGAAAATAGAAACAGGGAAAGTGAATACCGCAAAAAAGAAAATGAAGATCAAAACTAGAGAGAATGATCCAAAGCATCCACTCACAGAAATTTGAACAGAGCTATTAACTGGTCTGAATGAAGAAGTGATGGAAATATCTGAAAGTACCGAAGAACTCAATGTAGAACAAAGGCCAAAATAACAGCATGTGTTAATAACCAAGGACATGGCTGACAGCAACAGAGTGGTTAAAACTCAGGAATAACTCTCATCAAGATCTGCACGCTTATAATCTGATAAAACCACTGAACATATCTTTCAGCAGAAGATCTGCATGGTGACTACAGGCAGGTGAAAATAACGTGACACCACAGTGTGTGTGCTGGTCCTCTTCCTCTTGTCCCAGCAGGAAGATTGAGTAATGCTGTGAGGAGATCCAAAATGAAGAAATAATGACAAAACTTTGCTGTGTTTTAGCAGGGTTAAGAAAAAAGTTCTGAGGAAAAATAATCCCACTAAGGCTTGTAAAAAGAGATGACAACACTTTATCAATGCCAGAAAAGAACAATGTGCCATGATGAGGACTCAGCTGCTGGTGTACTTTTTCCCTGTCATACACAAGTGACCTTGGACAGATCACTTGAACACATGTCCTTGTGCTTTGTGGTGCTGAGTCACAGAATCACCGAATTGTTTGGGTAGGAAGGGACCTTCAAATGGGTCTGAGGGTGAGTGAAATCTGTGTGGGAATGACCATGAATGTCTGTCTTTGTTTGGAAAAAAACAACCTCCTTGCTCTTTTACAAGGTCTCACAATGAGTTAATTTCCTGTTTGCCTCAGATAACCAGGCCTGTGTATTTTGATCACAATTACAGGCTTAAGAAATTCAAGAATTGCCTTTTAAAACAAAATAAATTTATCTATCTAATGAAAGCACATGCACGGTAAATTTCTTTAACGTTTACATATTACTAATTTTTTTTTTTAGATTTTCCATGGAAATAATAGGTCTTGAATTGTAAATTTGTATAAAAATTTCCAATGACCTCAGCATCAATAGTACACATTTACTGATGAATATTTCATAATTATTTTTAACACAATATTTTGATGATCAGTTTGGGCTCTACCCACTAATTCTCAAAAACAGATAATTTCTTGCAGACTATTTTCATTTCTTCCCACCTGAATTATACAGTAGCAAAGGTTCTTTAAGGAACATTATTTTAATCTTCCTACATACATCCTGATGTCTCCCAGATCATTAAGAACAGAGGCCACATGTTCTTGCATATTCCCCATTCTGGAAGCAGGTGGCAGATGAGGTCTCTCCCGTGCTGAGCACCATTCTGCTGCATGCTGGGGAAAGAAGCTGATTGTTCAGGGATTATGGTGATACAATCAAAAGCAGAGGAGATTGTCTCTTTGTCAGCTGGCATTCTGGAGGAGAAGACTCTTGGCCTCCAACATGTCCTGAACAGTGGCTCTCTCATGGCACAAGTGGTGGGAGACTGGGAGAGCTAGACTAGGAGAAGTCCAGGAGACTGTGCTGCCCCTATTGAGTAACAGCTTCACTATCCCAGGACATCTTAAATCCCTCCTGAACTTGCACTTCTGAGAGAAACTAGGCTGTGGAGTGCTCAGCTTGGAGTGAGAGAGTTCTGCATGAGGACATGCACCCTTGTGCCCTCTGCAGCATGCCAGAACAGCAGAACTGCCACTATCAGACAAATAGAGCATATGTCTTCTAAAAACCACCCATCTGTTTAGCTTTAGATGCACTTACCCCCTCTGACGGAACCCAGGGCTGGCATCTGCTCAGAAATAACAGATTTCAGCGGGGAACACCTGAAGGCAAATACAGGCAACACAAGGACACAAAATAACAGTGACAAATAGGATAGGGTGATATTTAGTCTCCGCCTGACAAAGGTCTAGAGGGCAGCTTTTACAATTTCTCTGAATGTATAATTGTTATACTTCTACCATTTCCAAGATCATCTCTGATGATTTCGTCTTTTCTTTTATAGTTTTCTTTACATATTTTCTTTATGCATACACACATAGGATTATGTAAGACAATGATGAAGCTCTGTTTCTCGGTGCAACTCCAGCTGTGTCTTTCTTGTTCTGATACTTTGAAGACTCACAGAGAACCTTCACTAATGTTAGCTTGATATTTCTCAAAAAATGCTCACCTTCTTTTCCTGAACACCCCCTCTTGCCAGCCTGCATGTCAACAGAGAAAATCTTACAGCAAATATTAAACAGCTGTTCCTTCCATCTACAGCATTGCACCTTTAGAGCTTCTGTATATTTCATTGATCCTGAAGAACACAATAAGCTTCTGTGGAATTGGTAATAAATGAGTTTATAAAGATATGCCAGCTAATGTTGTGACAGTTCATAATAAAACACTTTTCTCTCTGCAGTACACAGGTACAGCAAACTTCCATAAAACATCCATGAACTTACGTGTAGAAAAATCCCAACTTAAAATTTCCAGGATCCCCAACCCTTCTTTGAAAATCATCTTCAAGAAATCCATGCCACAGTGACTATATCTTGGTCAGGCATCTGGAACTGCAGTGGAAAAGCTTCCTGGTTTCTTTCATACGTGTTCATTTTAGTTTCATAAATATGAAATATGATGATCTCACGGAAATTTTTCTCAAAATAGTGAAAGATGGGAAATGTCTTCACGTTGTTCATATCTCATCAAAAAAGCAAATTGCATTGCTACACTTCTTCTCATTATTTAGTTCTTCACCCATGAATAAATTCCATACTGCTGCATCTACTAAAAGGAGTCCTTGAATATTATTCTGGAAAAAAAACCCCTTCTTTTGTAATTTTCCAATTTTTTTTTTTTTTTTCTTTTTTTTTTTTGTGCACACACTGCAAAGAAAACTAGAGTGGGCAAAACTCATTTGGTAATCACACTTTAGAATTTATTTCAATCTCATTTTAATTCCTCAGCATGGCCCTTTTTTTGGCATAGCATTCAAGCCTGTGAATCTAAATTTGATCAATGCATATTTGTATTCTTCCATAGATGTTAAAGCTGTCAACATTTTTTCCAGCTAATGAAGCACATTCTCATGGCCACCCACCAGTGAAATAAACTTACTGCAGCTACATGGCTAATGAGAAGACATTAACAATATTTGAATGTACAACACAACTTCAATTACTGCTTAAAACCAGAGCTATGTTATAATGGGTAATGCATACAATTAACTATTGGAATTCCTGTTGTTTGTGTATTTCTATTGTCACTCCTATGGCAAACTGATTCTCTCTCAAAGTAAAAAATGCTGTTCTGCAAAAGTATTTTTATGAATCGCAGATCATATCTGCCCTGGAATAAATGCTGAGTTTTACCAGATGTATGGAAATTAATTTCTTCAATCTATTAAAAGAGTTTTAATAAAGGACTCCTAGGAGGTTGTGTGGGTAAGTTCCAGCACAATAGTAGAAATATATATTACAGCATTTGTACCCTCTCTGAAATTACTCTGTACTCACATCTGGGGGGAAAAATAGGTAGGAGAATGACCATCATCCAATTGCTCTGGTTTCCTTACTGGTAAAAATGTTACAAGTTAAGTTAAATAATTAATGCCTTGCTTGAGATTAAAGGTTTGGGTACAGGTTTGTTTTCTTGAGATTCATGGATGAAGATTCCTGCATGAAGTAGTTACCATTCTGCCCCCAAATACTTATTTTACACTGTACCTTACACTGTTGGATAAATTAAACAAATAAAAGTGTCCATACATGCTGACACAGATTTTTTCACTTTCAAATGCCTGAAGGAAGAGCAAATAATAGCTTATAAATCAACTCTCTCTGTAGTTTATGGAGAAAAGCAAGGTTTCTTCCAGACGCCCTCTGATATCTTTATTATGATGACACAGAATGTCTTCTGTGAATATATAACACTGACTTAATGAACTGACCTCTTAAAAAATCTGTTTCACTCCACAGAAACTAAAAGGAGCTGGCAGGATGTATAACTCACAGTTGGGTGTCTAGTTCTGAGATTTCTGCACCCAGAGGGATGAAGGCCTGCCTGAAAATGAAGTGTTTATCAAAGGATTCAGTACCAGCATGACCTGACTAGGGCCTGCAGAACAAGAGGAGTCCTTTAAGTTCTGTGAAGTTCTGCAGACCTTTAACCCAAAAAACTGAATTAATTGGGAATTTGTGGAGAAGACGAAATTCTATCCCAAAACCACCTTAGATGTTGGAAATACAGACCAGAGATGTCTTAAGAGTTGAAATGCAGAAGGAAAAGAATACCATTATCTTAATTATACATGATGAGTTTGTGAAACCTATGCCAGAATCCTCTGTGTCTTCAGGTATGTCTATTTCACACAACTCTCTCAATAAATAAAGCAGGATTTAACCCCTACATGCTCTGGATAATAAATATGATGATAATCCTTCAAATGAATACAAACAGAAACAAGAGCAGGTGAAATCTTTGGATCCGTATTGGAGTCTTAACTGTGTGGTTTCTGGCATCCTAGCAAAAACTATTTTTTACTACATACTTGCACAGGATAATGTTGGAGGAAAGCTCAGGGGAAGAATACACTTGTCTTGTTCATGACACAAAGCTCCTGAACTTGGGGATTTTTTTATACTGAGACAGTGTAGAATTACAAAAGTGTTGAAGAAAGTTATTTAAAAGGCACATATATACACATGCTTTTGTTCCTTAGCTACCCTTAAGCTGCTGAGGGTCACTCAAACCCAAAATGCTGCTGCTAAATGGGTTAGGGCAGGATCCTTCAAAAAGTTAATCCAGCTCAGGGGCCTGTGCCTAGTTCTGTTGTCCCACTTTGTGAGGTGTCTCTGCATCAACAGGGACCCTCTTGCTCTTCACTGGCTACTAATCCTGCCCACTGGGCAACTGCAGAGCAAGAAAGGAGGGCAGCAGAAGGCTGTTGGGCTGCCCAGAAACTGTTCCCTGGATGCTTTCTCACCCCTGACTGCTGAAGTGAGCTGGGGCTACATCTGTTTGTTATTTTAGCTGTACTTTACCATTGCCCCTGGCTGGTAAATCACATAGTTCTCAGTGTCACAGAACCAAAGCTACGACACCTTCCCACTCCAGGCTTTTTAGCAGCTTGTCTCTAAACTTGTGTGAGTATGAACTGTTTTCACACTTATTTGGATAGCACCTGACACAGTCAGTGGTATTCTAATCTTAATATATATCTGGAACGGAAAAATATTGAGTATCACCTGAGAGGCAGAAAAATCCTCCCAGAGGACTGAATCCCTATAGTTCTCCCCCTTTTGTTGTGCATAATTCTTTTCTAGTCATTGTACCTTATGTTTTTCTTGAAGACAGACAAAAACTTTTTGCAGTGAATGATGTAATTTTGACAGATATCTTGTTATGAATAAATAGTACTGTGATTTCAGATCCTATTAAATTGAGAATATATGTCTGGCATATGTAAGAATAGCCATTTTGGAACTATAACCACAGAAATCTTTCATTTGCTTCAATCAAGACACAGTCAGCCATGGGACTACCACAACACTGGTATTAACATGGTCCTGGTGCTAAGGCTGTTAACATGGCCTCAGCTGCTGTTTGAGAAACTTAGATAAACTCTTCTGGAAAGAGTTAATTTTGCATGAATAACCTCTCTGTATGTTTTTGTGGCTGGAGTACCGATAAGGTTGCATTGGGTCTGTCTGAGATGGAGCTCATTTCCCCAGAGCAGCCCTCACAGTGCTGAGCTTTACATTGGCAGCTGGAAAGGTGCTGATAACACCTCAGAGCTTTGGCTGCTGCTGAGCAGCCCTGGCACAGCACCGGTGCCCTCTCTCCACTTCACCCCCACCAGTGGGATGGGGGTGGGCAAACTCCTGGGAGGGGCCACAGCCAGGACAGGGTCCCCAAACTGACCAAAGGGGTGTTCCACACCCTATTACATCAGCTCAGAGAGAAAAGATAAGAGAAAGGAAAAGGAAGGGCTGGCATTTGACACTGGTTTCATTTGTCTTTCAGAGCAACTGCAATGCGCGCTGAAGCCCTGTTTCCTGGGAAGGGGCTGGACGTTGCTTGCTGAAGGGAAGTAGGGAATAAAATCTTTGGGCTTCTCTCTTTGTGAGTGCATGACCTTCACTTTTGTGTTAGGAAACTGCCTTTATCTTGACCCAGAAGGTTTTTTTTCCATCTTATTTTCTCCCCACCCTATTCTTCTGAGGGAGTGGTAGGGTGGTTTAGTGGGCACCTGGAGCCCAGCCAAGGTCAACCACCACCAAAGACCATCAGCTAAATTTCATTTTGACCAAAACATAGCAAGGGGGTGAGTTTGCAAACCCTGAATATACAAATAGATTCAAGCATACCTTTAGTAGCAGTCAAATAACCACACACAGTGAATTAAAAAAAAAATAAATCTGTTTGCTTAGAGTTTTTAATTATTATTTATGGTCTGTTCTGTATTGTGTGATCCTGTCTTAAGACACTGAAATATGATTTTAAGGCTCTCCCTGAGCTAATAATTTTTGAGTGCAGTGTATGTGGATTGTATATTTACAAGAGAAGTCTATGATAAAGAGGCCCTGATTGAGTTCAATTACTCAGGACTTGCATTTATTGAAACAATCTCCTATTGTTCATTAAAGAAGTTCATGGAGCTCTTTCATCCCTTCAGCAACAACAACAACAAAAAGTCTGAGCATTATCTAGAGATATCTCTGGTGGATTTGGTTTTGCTTCATCATGGTAAATTGGAGTTGTGGCTTGAATTGATTATTAAAACCAGGGACTCAAGATCTGAGTCCATTGTTCACAAAGGACGTCCATCCATGTCAAACACCTGCTTGAAATTACTGAAGGGAAACTTGAGTTACTGCAGTGTAACTGAGAGGATAATCCAATCAATTAACCAAAAGGTTGTAAAGGAATTCTTTCATCTTGGGCTAAACTTTTGCTCTAATTTACATAGATTTGCATTAATTATACTTTTACAAAGGTATTTCCATAAATTAGAAGTTCAATATTCGGTCAGTGATCCCACTGGGTTACTCCAGAAATAAGTAACACTGTAATATTTATAACCCATATCACCATTAGGCTGCAACCACAAATTAAGAAACTCTCATTCCAATGAGTTGAAAACATTTCCTCTGGTTTAGTCTCTTAACATAAATAGAGTGGCTAAGTCAAACTCTGCCTCAACCCACTTTTTAGTAGGATCCAGTTAAATTTTTCACCTCTACTTGACTGTAAAACAAATAATCTGAGGGTAACATCCATACAGCTAGAGACAGCCTTAACACATGGAAACGTTAAAATGCTGCTGGGGAAATATAAAGCCCTCAAGAGCTAAGAGCACATACATTGTTCTTTACTCAATAGGCCAGATCCATTTCAATTACCTGGACCATGTAGCCTCCTCAAGGCATTTCTGTGATTCTTATTAAACTGAGAACACAGTCAAGATCTGGCTGTCTCTTACCATGGCTGTATGATGTGCCAGCTCTGATTACAATTCAGCCATGGATTTTTTAACCCCTCAGTATCAAAAAAAGCATCAGGTTTTAAACTTTCCAAATTTAATGTTCTCCTAATGCTTGGCTGAGCACACCAAAGAAGATAATAAGGGCAATGGTCAGAAATTTCAGAAGCTAATTGCTGACTGAAGTTCAGTTTTAGGTGAACCTGGATTTCACACTACCTTCTCATGCGTGTGCAGAGGAGGTTTATTTGGTGGTACAACTCCCAGAGGTGAACTGAGAAATGCAGCTTTCCTCATTCAAAGTGCAATTGCTGCTCTTGCAAATTCAACCCTGAGCCTGCACAGCTCTTAAAAGTAGCAGGAGTCCAGTAACTGCAGGGAAGGAGGGGGCAATTTTTAGTTAATGCTGCTGCTCTTGTCTGCAGCAGTGTTTTAAAATGGCTGAGTGGTAGCTAGTATGCACTCTGCATTTGACTGGCCTGTTTTCCACTCCCCCTTATATTATATGTCTTCTTTCAACTGTACAGAGGTGCCTATTGGAAACACATACAGAAACCTGGCAACTAAAGAAATCTGGCAATAAAAACATTACAATGTCTGCTAACAAAAGGTTACTATTTATGGTGTCTTGGATCTCCAGGGGAAAAGAATGCACGGAGAAGCTGAAAGAAGGCAGGTGGGAGGGAGAGATATTCTTCCTGAACAATAAAAATTATTGCTCCTCACTTTTGTGTTTGCACTTCATTTTGAAAAGTAGTATCCTACTGTGTTGATTCTGAGCTCAAACAGAAAAGAGCAAATTCCAGAATGGTATTAGGTTTTAGTCAGAAGAACGGTTCAGGGAGTTTAATAACCACAGGGGAGAGGCCACAGGGAAGAGCTGAGATTGTTTGCTGTGCAAACAAAAAGAGGTCTAGCCTTCCACTACATCTCTACTTCTTCAAGACAAAGAAACCACCAAAAAGCCCCCAAACTTGCACCTCCTGAGTACTTTTACATGTTCTAAACAACTAAATATCACTGTTTGCATGATGTGTGAGACTTAAAAATCACAGGTTGGGATCTCTGTCAACAGAATTCCTCTTGAAACCCAGCAATCTCTGCCGAGTCTCACCAGGTAAGGATCTGACCCTGTGTCTTCTCTTGGCTCACAATGTTTGCAGGCAATATAGTTGTAGTGGGTTAATCCTGGCCAGCTGCCAGACACACACCCAACTGCTCTTGTACTCCCCCTCCCCAACAGGATGGAGAAGAAAATGAGAAAGAGAAGCCCATGTGTTGAGAAAAAGACAGGGAGATCACTTTATCAAATACCATCATGACCAAAACAGACTTGAGGAAGATTAATTTCATTCGCTGCCAATTAATACAGAGTTGGATGGTGAGAAACAGAGACAAAATTAAAACAGCACCTTCCCCTTGTTCCCCTCTTTTTCCCAGGCCAAACTTTATTTATGCATTCCAATATCTCTACCTGTTCCACCTCTCCAAACAGTGCAGGAGGAAGGAGGACGAGGTTTGTGGCCAGTCCATACCATCTCCTCTCTGCTGCTGCTCCTTCCTCCTTACACTCTTCCCCTACTCCAGCATGGAGTCCCTTCCATGTGATCCAGTCCTTTAAACACTGCATGGACATGGGTCCTCTCTATAAGCTGCAATCCTACAGGATTAGCCTGCTCCAGTGTGGGCTCTCCACAGGCTGCACCCAGCTGTGTGTTAAGAAAATTGCCTAAATGAGCATGTCCAATAAGTAGCCCATCATCTCCACCTTCTGTCAGTAACTCCCAAAAAGCATTAATTCAGTTTCTAAATGGAGTGTGCTGTCAGGCCTAGGCAGAAAGGAAGGAAGGAGCAGTGCTGAAGGATAGGGTTCTCCCTCAAATCTGTCACCTGTTCTTGCTTTGCATCCTTTTTTAGCAATTCTTACACTTGCGTCAGTGGAACATTTTGCCATCAGAAGTGTATTACCAAAAGTATACATGTAAAGTATATATATAATCTTACCTTTGGATTTATGAAACACTCAGACTGCTCAGTGAAAACAGAGGAAGGAGAAAGCTTTACAAGTGCTACTCACTAGACCACTGAAGATAATCAGAAATCAGCTCTGGGTTGCCCCCAAATCCCCTGCCTCTGAACTACAACTAATCCTGCTTCCTCAAATGATTCTGACTATAATTCCGTTCTACTGTGAATAAACATTTAACCCTTTGAACTCTCCTTTTTATTGTGAAGACTTTCCTTTCTTTTCCCTTTCCTTGTTTGTTTGTCAGAGAAGAGCCAATTTGTCCTATTAGTTCTCTTCTCTCCTTCCCTGTCAAGTATTAAAATGTTAATATTTTTCCTATTGGAAACTACTGAAATCCTACAGCAGATCCCCTTTCACTCTCACCTTGTCTGAATTGATTTCTACTCCAAAATTGCTTTATTCTACACCATCTTGTGTCCTAGATTCTATGGGCTGTTGGCAGTTGCCTTCAGTTATATCTTTTAATCTTCCCCTGTCACTCATTTAAACTGCTGTTTCTGGCTTATCTTGCTCACCTGTCATTCACTTCCATCCCCTGACTTCAATTCACTTCCTTCTTTTTTTCCTTAGTGAGGCAACTTAGACACTCATCATGGCAGCTCTCAATTTAGCAGAAAACCCGAAAAGAAACAGATACACAAAGGACTAAACTCTGTTCTGCTGTGTCTGTACATACAAAATTACTTAAATGCAGAATAGTTGTTTTAAATGCAAGAAGAACTGAGATCCCAGTCTCAAGTGTGCCTGTTGGAGCACTTTGAAAATGGTAAAGGCAGATGAGATCAAAAGGCAGAGTGGAGAAGAATACGTAACTGGGTACTTATACTCTTTTCTTTCCTCTCAAGAGACAGTAATGTTTTGCAATGCAAACACTGAAAGGAAATGAAATAAAGCTTTTTTCATCAATAGTTTTGAAATTGCATGAAACTTCATAATCTTTCCCTACTTTAACACTGAGTTTAGAAGAAGACAGCTTTCAAATGGATTAATGTAGACATAAAATCGAATGCAGAAAACTTCTGAAGCTTCCCAAATCTCCCCTCAACACTTTCCTGCTCACAGCTTAATGCAGACTAGTACATCATACATCATGGCAAGTGCTGTAAAAGTGTAACTCCTCAACAAACTCACAGGCCTTAGCACCTAATTTATTAAATCTACTGGTTTAAATGCCATACTAATGAACCATAAGCAAATTTAAAAATGCAAGGGCTATACACTAAGCAAAATAACTCAAAAGCAGTGCATATTTTATCAATCTAGGTTTTGCAGTACAAAGCCAGAAAATTATTCTTCTGGTAGCCCTGTTTTAATTTAGAGAAGTGCTATTCTGAGTGTTGTGGTTCATCCTTCATAAAAACATGACATGGACCCAGCTTAGTGAAAATAAAAAATTTCATAAAATACCATTCAATCTTTGCTCACTTGTTGCCTCAAGGCCGTAGTGCTGGTATTTGCAGTACTTATGATGGCAGCTGAGAGATACAGACATTTAACAAATGGCCCTTCCCTACTCTGACAGCAGCTTTTTTAAGAGCTTTGGAGATTTGCAGAACAAAAAGGTGCACAATGATGATTTTGCTTTCCCAGTCTCCCCTGCCTTTGGATCCATGCAGAAATTGCATCCTGCAGAGCAAAAGGAAAACACCTTCAATATGTTTATATTAAGCAAAGCAATAGACAAGCCAACACGGCAGGGTACTACATTTTTGACACTAGGCTGTCTGGCAGCCTGTGAAGACACTTTCTCACACACCTTCAGCTCCCAGCTCTGATCCTCCACATTATTTTGTGTTCTAACTTGATGCAGAATAGTCGATGGCATGAACTACAACCCAGAAATTGCAATGCATCTGTTACAAGAGCAGTTTAAAGCATCCTGCATTCAATTCTCAGTAACAGCCAAGGACACGTGAGAAACCCAAACCCTCCAAACCATTTACAAAACAAAACCATACGAAACCTAACACCAGCATGAGTTATTTTACATACTGAAGAGGTTCTTAAATGGTTCTTGGGGTTACTGCAGCTATGGTAAATTTATTATGCTGAAAACACAGCAATCCAATAGAGATTCAGAATGCTGAATATGGACTACATTCATCTTCCAGCTGATACTAAAAAAAAGTGCCAGTATACACTTCACATCCTAAAATCCATGGCAATAAGGAGCCAACATATACTCTGCAGGATCTTGTGGCTCAGGATAGTTGTTTTCCATGTTTATATGCCATCCATCCCCCCCACCCCCATCTGTTTCCAGCAGTAATGAACCCCTGGCATTCACTTGGTACTAGTGCTTGGCAGATATGAGTGCTGCAGGCCCATCTAGGACAGTGGGATCAGAGTCCAGCTCTGTGCAGAAAAATTCAGAGCATAGAGCTCTGGGCAGAAGAATATGCTCTAGGCAGAGCATAGACAGTTGGTTTTTAGGGTTTTATGTCATTCCTACCCATGCAAAAAACATGGCTGTAACATGAGTATTGCACTGAGCAGTGGTTTGAAATTTTCTTCATATGGCAATTGTAAAACAATTCCAAAGTAGTGACAGTCACAGTCTAGATTTAGACCCACTGCTTTTCTAAGTTTCCTTTTTCAGACCCATTGGAAATCACACATGGAGATCCCCCCTCACCCTAAGACACAGATTAAACATCACCACTGCAAACAAAGCAAAAACATTGAGGAAAATAAACACACTGTTACTAAGGCTGAACAGAAATACATGCAGAAACAGACTGACAAAGTCAGCATGAAAAAGCAGGAAGACAAAAAAAGACTCTGCTGTACTGAGAGTCTTCTTGAAAACAGCTTTGCAGCAGAAACACAGAGATATCCCATTATTCCCAACCAGCCATCATAGGCACCCATAGACAGCCAGTGTCTAAACAAGGAGAAGTCATTAAAAATCAAATTTGTACAAAATGGGACAAGGTGGGTTATGGCAAGGATTTAAAGGAAGCTTTTAGACTCAGATCTAAGCTCTCAGATCTAAGCTCTCAGAATTTAGACTTTGGAAAAAGGGAAGGGTGTGGTTGGCTTTGCTTTAAGACATCTACAGAAATAGATGGGTTTTGAGCAAATGGCATATTCCCTGGCACTGTGGCAGCCTAAGCTTCCTCAGACACAGGGCCTGCCAATAAAACTTACATAAAACAAAAAGACAGGTAACATTAATATCTAAAATGTGCAGAATGAAAGTAAGGAAAACAAACTGTCCACAGCCTGGAGAGTGAAGAGCTGTTTAATATCTTCAGCCTTGCTGAGGTAAGATGTTGATTTCAGTCTTAATGAAATCAGTGAAAAGATTTGCAGTCACTTTGAGGGAGCTGTGCATTAAGCTTTCCTTTATTACAGCATAACATCTAACATCTAAATCTAGCAATGATTAGTACCTTATTCATTAATTATAAAATTCTCTAGGATATATCCTTGTAAAGACAAACAAATGAAAAGTTAATTTCTAATATCCTTCTAAAAATTTCTTGGTAACTCCTGGTTTTGCCAGAGAAGGTTTTTCATGTTTCTTTTTCTGATAAACCAATACAGAATTTAAATATAAACCGTACGTAACAAATTGAATGGCTTGCTCCACACATGAAGATTTAAGAGGGTAGGCTATTCCCAAATAACTTTAAAAGATTATTAATGAGTCTGAATAATTTGATTAACAAAGAAAAAATAATAGTAAATAACAATTAAAAATCGGAAAGGTCTTCGGTCTCAGCCCCAAAGAGATTAGCTATTACCTGGTTCAAAACATGTGCAAAGAAATGTGCACAGATTCCTCTGGCCTGCAATCTCAGTACATTTGCTGCCTCTCAAACTTTAACACCTAAGACCACAACAGGAGAAATCTCAAGAAAGAGATGGGGAAGGAGACAAGGGAGATATCCAGGATCTCACAACCCAAGCAGCAATTGAAATCATTGTGTTTAAGGCTGGTGATATGTACTTTGAAGTGGGAAAATTAAAAGCAGAAACAAGTGCTCCAACCCACCACTGTCAGCAGTGCCCCCTGCATGCTCACAGATAGACCAAATCCTTTTGTGCTTTTCATCCATTTACAAGTGCCCTAAAGTTACTGAAGTGATAACTTGCAGGGATGCCCCTCACTCAGCTGCTGGGCTTTGCTATGGCTGGGATTGCTTGAGGTCTTCTTTGGTGCTCTGTACTAAAGGGGGAAATGAAACATCAACAGAAAATTTGCTTCTTATCTCCTTCAAGTGTGTATCAAAAGAAATCTCTCCAAGAAGAAAAGGCATTTTTCCCATAGTGAGTTGGAATCTGGTTAGTTTATGAAAAGAACTCCATGTTGTGGATTACCTCAAAAATGCTAGTACTCATTTTCCCTTCAGTGTAATATTTCTGCAGAGGTAGTTCTATGTATGCCTAATTATGTTTATTTAGATTCTTTTAAAAGCTTTTTAAACACAATTTACTGTATTTGTACTTCTTTATTTTTTTCAGGGGGGAGAAGGAGCAGTAGCAGCCTGCCCTTGTGAATCATGAATGGAGTGATACCAAAACTGTCCACCGTCCCTCAGAAATGTCTCCTGACATCACATCATCTGACTTTAAAGGCCTAGCTGGAGAGTCCTGACTCCTCAATCCGTGGAGGGAGAAAAGCATCTGGAAAGCACCTAAAGAGGGAGGCAAAGTATATGCAATCTCAGTGGCTAAAATTGCTCTTTGGAGTTAACTCTGCCATGGCTCTACAGAGAATTTCAGCTTTTAATGTAAACTGGGTAATAAAATGTTCTTACTGTAAATGTTGGGAATACCTTCACAAGATCCCAAACCTCAGTTCCCAGCTTCCCTTTCTGTTTAGGAAGAAGATCAGATAAGCCAGTTAAATTGCTTCCTTTTTTCCTCTCAAAAAAAAAAAAAAAAAAAAAAAAAACCAAAAAAAAAAACAAAAAAAACCAAACCAAAAAAAAAAACAAACCACAAAAAAAACCAAAAAAAACCAAACCAAAACAAACAGAAAAACCAACAACAAACATTTATCTTCCTGAATAGCCACCTGTGAGTTAATATGTATAATTATTCAGTATGCCATAATCAGAAACTGATAAGACATATAACCCTTTATGTGAAAGTAACTTAACAGACAAACATTTGGGATCAATGGTGTGTCTGGTTTGGGGTATTTTTTTAAAAACTGATTCATACAGTCAAGGCCAGAAAACATGATTGCATTTATTTAGTACACTTTCATGAGCAATAGGAGAATATAGAACAGAACAGAATCTAGAAGAGCTACTATTTAGCAAATCATACAGAAAAATTCCTAATATCTGACAAAACCAGAGGATTGGAAGCAAATCTGTAGACAAAACCCATTTCTATCTTAGTTTGTATGGAAAGTTGTATGTGTAGTACTTAAATAGTAAATTAGTCAAACAAGTATTTAGGGATTTTTTAAAACCTGGTTCATTTATATGTTTGAACATTTAGTATCTACTCTAAACATACATTCATGAAGTTCATAAAACATTTATTAACAAAACCGAGGAGATGCAGAGCTTTTGCTCCATGCTGTAAAATTAAAATTCCATATTAAATATCATTTTACTATCAAATGGACCATAAAACACCCATTAATTATTTTTACATGGACAATATAAAAACACAGACTTCTGCCCAGACAATCTCTTTTAAAAAGAGAAACATGCTTATGTCCAACAACTGACTTAAAATTGCAGGACTGGGCCAACTCTGAATTATTTTTAGCACATCAGGGGCGGAAAGCATGAGGCCACATTCAGAGATTAACAGCTGGACACAGTGCCTGAGTTCAGTAAAACACAGATCACCCTGACTTAACAGCCAAATTGTCAACCCTTGAAAAGGTCTAAGAAAATCTTTCCCAGCACAGCTGAAATACCATCCAGCAGGCTTCAGGGACCTGTGTGGCTGGGCTAAGCAGAAAGGAGCAGGGCAGAGATTAATAATTAATCCGTTATTAGTGTGGGTTTGGAATACGGCTCTTTCTGCTCGCCGCCCCTTCAGACAGACCTGCTGTTCCCAGAGGCTTCAGCCCCCACCTCCGGCAAATTCTGAACTTGCACGGACAACCTGCATCTGTAAAACATCTGTCGGGCATGTCACCGCCACTCGTCACACCGTGTTATGTCCCCCCACACTCGCTCGTGGTTCAGCGCAGGGGACGGGATCCCTCCGGCCTTTTTCCTGCAGAGGGAGCAGTTGCCCTGAGATTTTCCTGTGCTCCCGAGCATCTCTGTCTCTCCTACGCAGAAGGAGGAGAGGCTTCGTGCAACAGGTGCTGGAGGAAAAAAAAATTCACCACGTCCCTTCTCGCTTTTGCTTTCTAACTGATCACACCGGGTGCAATAGGGATGGAAGCCCCAGGTTCCTCACATGTCAGGACCACTCCTGACATGGCTCCATTCCTACAAGTTGTTTCTAGCCATTTTTGTGAAAGGGTAGAGGTCTGTGTTTTCAAAAGCAGCTAGTGACAT
Source organism: Rhipidura dahli (assembly GCA_013399225.1). Lineage (NCBI taxonomy): Eukaryota > Metazoa > Chordata > Aves > Passeriformes > Rhipiduridae > Rhipidura > Rhipidura dahli. Next base: position 321,391 of record VXAC01002057.1, read on the forward strand.
TATGCTCATTGATCTTTGTCTGGCTTACTTAAAAGGGTTTTTCTCTGAAAGTAATGTATTCCAACACCTGGATTGTAAAGCCAATTATTTAAGTATCTCACCCACCAAGCAGCAACGTAAAACAAAGGAAAAGCATGGAGGCATCCAGACTTTAGTCCTTCGCCAAAAAGTCAGTCTGACGATTTTAATAATGAACATCAACTTCCCTGTGCTACCCATACAGACATGTGCCTGCTATTCCTTCCCCCTACCCCATGTAAGAGAGAAAATTGTCAGAGATAAAAGGAAAAGAGTGAAAATACCGAACAAATCAGTCACTACATGTGTCCCTTAAATGTCTCACCTGCTAAACCTTCCAAAGATTTCCACTGGCATTTGCTGATTGTATTTGGCTCCAGATGCTGGTAGACTCCCTGTACTTTGATTTCTTTGCAAGGCTGCTCTCTGCCTTGCTGGTGGCCCTGTTAAAAGCAGTTCATGCCACATACAAATGCTGTATAAAGAATTAGAAAGCACAAAGCCTCCTAGGAAGTACATGACACATAAAGGCCATGGCAGTAGGGTGCTGTCATGTTTTCTTTAAAAATAAGTGGTAAGATGCCCATTGACTTTGCTGGTGACAGGATTTCATAGCATGTACACAAAGGCTATGTTACAGTGCTGCCCAGGTCTCAGTTTCATTCCTCATGAGTAATACAGAAATTACTTAAATCCCAAAACCAGCATTGATACTTTAGTACTATCTCAAGTCCCCAGAAGAAAGCCTTGTATATTCTTGTAGGAGTTTTTAATGCTTGTCATTAAAAGCTCATTCTACTCATTCTCTCTCTGAGAGTTTGCTATAACATAACTTTTTAATCTTAGCTGAAATGGTTTAAGGTAACTATGTTAGGTAGAGCATCTCCAGGATAACATAGCAGGAAACAAATTCTATGGCTGTAAGAAAAATGAGAGGTAAATGAGTGAGCTAATGCCAGAGAAAGGCTATACCCAGCAACAGCAGAGGCATATGGCACAGAGAAGTGGTGATTAACCAGACTTGAATCAACTGAAACCATGAAAATAGTGTTTCAGTGCAAACTATTTTATGTGCACAATGGATCCATCTAACATCTCTTAAATTTGGCTCCCACCGGCAGAGCCTCTGAGTGCACACATGGAAGCTTGCTGGCACTCAGCAGATCTTCATATTACTTCATTTCTACAAACATCTGAGTGCTACATAGGTATTGTTTAAAGTGTTGGCTTTGCAATATAAAGCTCCAGACAGTTTGATACCTGCTAATTAAAGAACTTCTTTTGTGGTCATAAAAAAGTTAACATGACTATGGAGTAAATTCTTTAAGCCCTTGGCTTAGAGTGATGGGATTTGAATGTAGGAGTCAGCTCCAGACTCAGACATTCCAATGTAGATACCTGCATACACCAAACACCTGCTTAAACAAGAGAATGTCTCAAAGTCTGAATTGCCTCTTTTCAGTCCAAAGTGAACTAAATCTCTTTGTGAGCAAAATCCTTTCCCAAATGTGTTTGCATTGATTGCTAGTGTTTATGACAGTCACCTACTTGTTACTTAAGTAGGAAGACAAAAAAAAGTATTCACAGGCAGGGCATTAAAAAAAAGCCCCATATATATTTTATTTTCCTTTTTTTCCCCCTGCTTTTGGACCCTGTTGATACAGGATAGGCTGTGTGTCCACTTTGTCAACACACATTATATATACACACAAATGGATACTTTAAACACAGGTTGATGTCACCTCAAAATTTGGAACACCTATCTAAATAAGTATTCACATCCATGGTTAAACACAGTTGCTATCCTCTCCACTTGACATCAGCTGTGCTGTTACACCAGCCAGCTATAGTCACTGATCCTTTCCAGACACACCTCCACAGATTATTTGAAAGGATTTTGCTTTTCACATTATCTAAACTGGCTTCAAGACTTTAAGGTGAAGAAGGTTTTAGGTGAAGAAGGTGAAGAAGGTTTAAGGTGTTTAAGGTGAAGAAGGCAGAAACAATATTTGAAGGCAGAACTGGGGTGAAAGGCAGGGGAAACCAACTGAAAAAAAACCCCCAAACAAATGGGTACCGAAGCATAAACCATGTGACAAGACTTTACAACACACTGCAAAGCTATTTCCATGTCTGCTCAAAAATGACTGCTTCCATAAGCAGCAGAAGGGTCCCACTGCTGGCTGCCCATGGATTTGTGGCTTCTGCCCCAAGACCTCTCCAGTGCCACCCCTCTACCTCCCCATAAGCTCTGCAACATCTCCATAAAGGGCCCAAGGTGGTCGAGAGCCACGCAGTTAATGCATGTAAGTGAAGGCATGAGGCAGCTCAGCCTGGATCCATCCCAATTTATCAAAAGCTTTCAGTTCAGGCACTGATTTCTTAAATGGACCCCTTCCATCCACTTGGCATTTTCACAGAATCCCCAGGAATACAGCTGTTTTGAGATTTCCACGTCTGCCAGGTTAAGCGGACGTTAGCCAGCAAAAGCCTGACAGAGAGAAACAATGCAATCACAGAAACCTGTTACTCACAGGAAAGCATTAAAAAGCAGATTTCAAAGGTATTTCCCGAGTCAATGGGGAGCAGCTCCTACTTCACGGATCCTCGAGGACATGTGAATTAAAAGTAGAACAATTCTCCCAGTAAAAATATTTCATCTGTACACATTCTGAAGCAAAAATTATATTTGATGGTACACTGGTGTCACAGAGAAAGAGTAAGAGCCATGTCAAAATAAATGGCCTCAACATAAATGCTGTTTGGTGGATTTTGCTTGCTAGGCATTGCCCAGAAAAGGTACATCCTCATAGTTCATCCAGGATTTTCTGGATTTTTTCATGGGAAAAGGCAAGGACCACGGTTCTACCATATCCATCCATGGATTCACAAATAAAAATACATACAAATCAGAAAGCAAACAGTAAAAGACACAAAGAAGGAGAAATTGAGAAAAATTACTTTTCTCTTGTGGCTGGCAGGTAAAATTTCAAGTGGAGTCAAAGTCACTTAGGAGAAGTTAGTGTCAACATCCAGTGTCACTGTACTGCCTTGTATCAGCAAAAAAGAGAAAAAGCAGCTTCCCTGGATACAACAGGAGTCAGACAGCAATAAGCAGCAGCCTGGCTCATCAGACAACAATTCTCAATTATGGGAAAGTTTGTTTTCTCAGCAGTTGCTCCTTTCTAATTTCTAAGGAACTAAGGAAATATTGCAATGACCTCTAAAAAATTGCAAGGCCCAGAAACTACCATGAATATTCAGTGGCTCTGTGATCACAGTGCTTATGTTGGATAAAGAAAATTCAGAGGGTGGTAGCACTCTTTGGGTTCCCTCATGCCCCACTTCTGAGATAAACTCTTCTAGCTTTTGTCTCGCCCCGTTTTTGACCATCAATGTAGGCCCAAGTTTCACTAAAAGCCCTTTGGAAATTTGCTTTAAAAAAATAGCACTCTTCTGTTGTGGGTTTTTTTTTTTTTTCCAAAATAAAATAAAAAAACCCCCAACATGTGGCATTTCTCCACTTACAGATCCAGCACACTTTTTTCACCCAGAGGAATTCTCTCTAGGTTTTTCTCAAGACTACATCCCTGGGCCTGGGTCTGACTTTAAGCTGTCCCTCCTGTTTTCACACACACATGTACACCTTTCCTCAGTAATCCCAAAAAGGACCTTTGCATGTCACGGTCCTTAACACCTAGGCAGAAGTGGTGGCAGCAAGGAGACACCGACCAAATGGCATGGAAATGGAGGAAGATGCAAGATAAGGTAGATGCTTTTCACCATGTGAGTTAGAGTTCCCTCAACAAATGCCATGAGCAGCCCAAATTTTTAGACAGAACTGAACACATTTTCAGCACAAGCAGCAATTATGACCCTTTCAAAACTCTTTTGTTTTTTTCTTTCCCTTTCTTTTTGTCTTAGGCAGGAAAAAAGGGGAATTCTTTTCACAGTTTTTGAACACCATAAATGAAAGTTTCACCATCTTTTTAATTGCACTCCTTTTATGAACATGTCATGCAGTGATTTGCTTGTGTCGGGTTTGAGGTAAAGCTAACACAAGACTTTTCCAAAACAAAATAAGCAACAAAGAATTTTTTGCAATTACCAAAATGTTTTCCTTTATCTTTCCCTCAGACAATATGTTTTCTATTGTGGCTATCCTGTGATGTATTTTGACACCTAAATTTTTTTTTGTTGGGATGATCTTTACTTTGTTATTTGCAAGATCTACAAAGAACCATATGGCAATGAGCTTTAAATAAAATCTTTAAATAGAGAAGAAAAAAAAAAAAAGAATTATCAAACTCTGGGAATACTCTGCACAACAAACCACAAAACCATATCAAGGGAGTGATCAGCCAAGATGTGGTGAGCTTTACTTACTAATAAGATAATGGCTTTGTGAACAGAGAATTTACATCAAGAGTAAGCAGTCAACTGTTTGGGAGCATATCAGAGATGAAAGGATATGCTTCTTCAACTTATTGCTGTAACCCACCTTTATATGAAGTGAAGCAGGGAGCACCAAGTGGATGTGACAGAGGTCAGCTGAACTCAACAACTGTGAGCTTGCAGAGCTTTTCTTTGTCACAGTTAACCACCTTTTTCAAGGGGATGTTGGCAGTGCTGTTGTACCCAGGAAAGTCCAGATTTGCACAGCAAAGATGCATGTGAGCCTGCACTGCAGGTGGAGAAACACTGTGAAAATGCACTTGTGTTTAGTGGACAGATTAGTCAAAAAAAAGGCAGACAGCAGTGAACAAACTAGTGGCTTTTCTTTTTTTCTTCTTCTTCTTATTTTTTGGTAATGAAGAAATTACAGTTTTCTCCATTCTGGTCCCTCTGAAAGGTTTCCTCCTCCACTCATGAAAACTCTGTGACTCAAATTTTCTAAGTCTTCATTCAGCTCAACACACCTGAATCTGTGCACAAAAGTGGCAACCCACTGGTGTCTGATTGCTGGAGTGTCTTCAGCAACAGACTTTCTAAAGAGCTGTCAGATTTCTGCCAGCAGAGAGGATGACCTGGAGATTTAGGCTAGACACACTTTATAGTATTCTTTCTTTACTCACTAAATATTTCACTGGAGTCATGCATTTTTCCTCCATAAAGACTGTCATGTTGGTATAATCTCTAGTACTCCATGGGGAATAATATTGAGCCATTTAAGCATTGAGTATTTTGAGAAAGGCACTTCAGATATCTCACAGAATCACAGAATAGGTATGATTGGAAAGAACCAGCAAAGGTGGAACCAGCCCAGCCCAACCTTCCTGCTCAAGGAGGGACCAACAGAACACCTTACTCAGGATTGTGTCCAGGTTCTTGTGGATATTTCCAGAGAAAGAGACCCCACAACCTCTCTGGGCCTTCTGTTCCATTGCTTAGTCACCCTCACAGCAAAGAAGTTTTTGACATGAGTGAACTATTCCCATTCACAGGAGGAATCCATAGCTAAGCATGATTGTTATCTTTTCCTAAGTACAGCTGCAGGATAAAAGAAAGCCTGGTAACCTCTGAGAGCACAAATCCATTTTTAATCTGCGTGGTGCTTACACATTGTAAAGAAATCATCTGTTCTTTCCACAGGTGCAACTCCTCCACAAGACTTAGTGAGATGTTCTATGATAAACTTGGGTGGCACTGATGTTTACTTTGCCTGAAAGTCAAGCAGCAAAAAAAAAGTGCACCCTATTGCCCAGTGGAGTTGGTTTTACTACAGCTGTCAGGACGAAGAGGGACAAGTGGGTCAGCTGCTTCAAAAGAAATACAAGGAATCTCAGTGAACATCACATGCATCATCAAATAATAGGCAAGTTAAAAATTGAAATGCAGGAATTCATACATAAAATTGCAATATTTGACAAAAAGCTCATGGATGGCTTAATATGCTACTCATAAAATAGCAGAAAACACAGAAGAATTTGGGCTGATTTCCTGTTTCACCTCATACTGTTAAAGAAAAAGATGCTCTTGGAAAATCATCAGTGTGTCTTTCCAAAATCTTTCTGTGTTGAAATTAATGAAAGACCAGATCCTTTCTGACAAATACACATCTGTCAGTTTTCATAGTAGATCCTCTAATTGTGTATGAAGAAAACAAAAATTAGGTTCATTTTAAGCAGAGGATGCTGCCCTTTAATGTGGGACAAGAGGAAACAGGAAACATTTTTCTTTTGAATACTGAACTACCAGTTTCTCTCTTTGTGACATGCATGGGATGATTCTGCGAGCATAAATTGCTTAGGAAACAGCATTTAAATTGTTTCCATGACAAAATACTTGAAGAATGAATCTCACAGACCGACTAAAAAAAAGTCTTCATTATTTTAACTGCCCAATTTAATAAGCAAATTATAAAACACAAGAACAGGTATTTTATTTTTAATATATGTTTATTGTCAATTATCTCTAATAGAGCAGATAATTAAACTTGAATTATTGGGATAATTCCCTAGAGTTGAGAAATAGTTACTGCCCTCCACTTTTAAACATGTCAGGAGCAAGCTGATGGTTTGACCCAGGCATTTCAATAATACAGCACAGGAAAAATATAAAAGAGTATATTTATGCACATATACAGGCTTTACTGGCTTATAGCTCAATGTAATTTGCCACTTGAGTACATTTGGGAAAGAAAACAATAAATCTGATGCACACAGAGACAGCAGTGACCATTAGAAAGCAGGAAGAGGGGAATATAGGCTTCATAAAGTATTGTGCGTTAGTAAAACTCTAATTACTGCTTCTTACCATCCCATCTGAAAAATTGATTCAAATTGGCTTTCTGTGCTATGAACTGAAAGACTGGAAGAACGATAATAAGAGGCTACTCATGGATGTCACAGAATTTCCTTTTCAGACTATTTTGGTGTAAGGTACTTAATGACCTGGAATAAAAAAAAAAAAGTAGATTAAATCTGAGTGCAATTATATAGAGTTTGGAAGGGTATTCTGGTGGCCTCAAGTAATGAAGGGCAATTATGACTGACTGGTCATAGAAAAGTCAAATCATCTGCATTACAGAGGGCAGCAAACTGCCACAGGGAGGGGCAGCTGTGACAAAACTGACTACAGGGAGTAGGTCTCAACTAGATGGAAAAAGTGAAACAAAGTGAAAAACAGCTACTGTGTAGGTATCTAACACCAAAATTCAGCCAGGACATGAATTTATGGAACATGGCATAGAAACATATCAGAAAAGATCAAGAGACTTGCTGCAGTCCTTAACCCAGCTAGGGACAGGAATCTGACTTGTAAAGTTCCCTTTTTCTTCTAGTGGATCTCACACAAGGGCAAAACCCCAGGCATTCTGCCTGGGAAGGGCCCTCTCCCAGTTCCAAGAGAAGCAATCCAGTCAATCCTGTGAGTGATCCAAGCAGATAAACCTCAGACCTGCAAAATACACAAATGCCTTTAGAAGGACAAGCAGCGCCTACTCATCCCAGTAGCTGTGGCCAAACTACTGTGCCTCAGAAACCATCAAGAAAAGGAAGAAGTTAATTCTGGTCCTAATAAACAGCTACTCCCCACTTCCTTACCCTTCAGAAAAAAACAATCCTATTAAGACACACACAGAGCATTTTGAATTATTAACAAAAATTATGTGACAGTTGGACAGCCTCACATGGCATCTACATGCACTATAGCAATCACATAAGATCTACAACTCGAATTTTGAATATAATTTAGAAGACTTAGTTTGCTCCCCCTCCCTTTATTAGTATTCTAAGTGTATGCAAAGAAAATAAAATTGATGATTACATGAATTCAATCTGAAAGGAAAACAAAACTCCAATTAGACTGGTAGCAAATAAAAGAGAAACTGGTATGTTTGCTTAATTGAATATTACACTGAGCCATTCATTAACTCCACTAACATTTCTCAGCATAAAATGGTGATTAAGTATGACAATTCTAAAGAAAAACCTTGAGCTCATTCACTAAATATATTTAAATGGCATTTATGGAAAAGAACATGACCTTTCATTGAATGATCTTAATGTATTTAACTTGAACAGGGGAGACTAATGCTGGCTGACAAGATTTTTGAGGGTGAAAAAGAGGTAAAGAAGAGGTGATGCTTTGTCAAAAAAATTATATCAGTTTGTGTTAATAGATGCAGTCTTGTAAAATTATTTTAATATTACCTATTTCCATAAGTGACCAGCACACTCTATGAGCCACTCTAGGCTGGGATTTTTAACCACGAATTCTGAGTTTCAGATCAGACCAGAGCACACAGGGACAAGACTAAGTTTGGAAGCATTCATGCAAGAAAAAATCCAAGTATCAAAGCCAGTTCTTAACAAAACTAGAAAGGCTAAATCATTTGAAATTCTAAACCATAACAACAGCTGAAGCTAACTAAGAAGAGAATGAGGATTTCACCTTTTTAGTACTGCCTCTCTGTGTTTATTCTCCCCTTCCTCCTTTAAATTAAAAAATATTAAAAATTAATTAAAAGGCATTTCTAACTCTTTAATCATTCTGTGTGTCTGAAAAGCCTGAGGCATTGCCTCAAATGCCACAAGGAAAGCAAAGCCAAACAGAGAGCTTAAATGTGAAACCTGAGAGAAAATCTACACTTATTGAATCCAGGCCAGTCATGGTGATGAGGATCTCAGAAGCAGCCCCAAGCTGCCCTTAGGGCTCTGCTTAGGGTTCAGAGAGCTGCAGAGCCTACAGCTCCTGGGACACTGTGGCTGGAACAGGCAGCCAAGGCCATTCTGGCAGGGCCACGACATTGCTGCTCCTGCATCTTTCAAATTTTGACCACCCATGGCTATGGGCATCTCAGCCCCAGTGACAAGATTCCATTCAGCTTCCAGTTAGGCTGGACAGGGCAAGACAGCCTAGAGCTCCAGGCACACTGTGGCTGGAAAATGCACGGCAAGAGCATCATGGCAAGGCCACACTATTTCTGTCACAACAGCTTTGGCATTAGGGCCATGCACAGGGATGGATGGGCACCTCAGCTGCAGTGCCAAGCTTGTTCAAAGCTTGGTGAGAAAAACCTGAAAACTGGAAGACCCAGAAAACTCTTAAATGAAGTGAAACCAGTGAAATGGTTCGGCTCAATTCGATACACTTCCTTTCCCTTCCATTCCATTTCAATGGGTTCACTTCATTCCAGAATTTTTTTGGGGTTTCCAATTTCATTTAATGTCATTATGTCTCCTTTCCTGTCTTTCCCTTTCTAGTCATTCCTTGATTTCTCAAGTTATATGAAAAAGAAACTATTTACATGGAAAGCCCCGACAATAAACTACACCAGATGGCTCCCTCTGCTATTATTTCTGCTGTTAAAAGGAACCTCTTCTCCCTTGAAGAGAGTGCCTTTCCCCTGCCCGAGGCAATGAGGCAAGGTGGTATCAAATAACATCCAGGTCCTAGCCATGCCCTCTCCTAGCTATTGCAAAAAGTTAACTCTGTTCTGGCAAGAACCAGGACAATTCATCTGTCAGAAAGCACAAAAAAATTATTTTGCGTTGTATCATTATCTCTTAAGTTATTTTTCTTAACAACCAAAGCCAAAGCTCCAGGTATGATAAGGAAAACATTTTTTAATGACAGCAACCAGTGACGTTGAAAGCTGCCTTTCTCTACAGTGAATCCATCCCCTTCCTGCTGGGATCTGTGCTCATTCAAATTCCTGCAGTCAGCATGCACTATCACACCACAGTCTCACATAAACCAACACACTAACCACAGTACCACCTAAACACAGCAAGTAACCCCTCACAGAGTTTCCCATATTTCTGCTCTTCTTGGGGATGGGACACAAGGGATGAATAGCTCTCCTGCTAAGCAGTTCACAGAATCATGGAACTGTTTGCATTGGAAAGGACTTAAAAGATTCTCTACCTCCATCCTCCCCTGCCATGGTCAGGCTGCTCAGGCTATTCATCCAATCTGGCTTTGAACACTTCCAAGGATGGTGCATTCACAGCTTCTCTGGGCAACCTGTTCCAGTGCATCACTGCCCTCACAGTAAAGAATGCCTCCTATCTAAATCTATCTGCTTTCAGTTTAAACAGGTCTATGTTGTAGTTCCCTTAAATTACTCTAAATGCTCCTTGGAAGTCTCTGACAGAAGAGGCAGATTTTGCTGAAAGCAAACAACTTCCATTGCATGGTGGAAGACAGATACACAGCCAATGGAAATCAGGAAACTCCAAAAATTCTTTGTATTTAAAGCTAGTGATTTACAAAACCTACAACTTGACTTAATTATAGGGTCAATGGGGAAGAGTTCCCCTCAGCACACTGAACAGAAGAAAAGGGACCTGACCCCTGTCTGAATCTGTAAAGTGTTGCTGAAGAGGGGCTGAAGTAAAGAAATAAGTATCAACTCACTTGTGTGCTAGCTGCAAAAGAGACATCACTTCTGCCAGCAACATGACTGGCAGTAAATAATGACTGAGCCAGCTTGGCAGTGCAGTAGGAAAGTGAGGAAACTGCCACATTTCACTCTCCAGCATGGCTGCAACAAGCCCAAGGCTTGCTGTTTGGCAAGTGAAACACTGCCATTAATTGCTGACATTACAGGGAGAGGCTGAACATCAGTTTTCTTCCCATTTAGTCAGGAATATAAAAATCTGACTTCAGTGCTGGAACATGAGCGTGGAGAAGATAAAACCAAGAGCCATGGGATAGGGTGTGTCCAACCCTCTTGGCCAGAACCACCAGTGAAGAAAATGCACAGGAGAGTGCTGTTCTGGTCAGAAGGTAACTAGGTAAACACATCAAATTCCATCCAATGCAACCCACCGGGCAACGCCTGTCCTGGCAGAATGAAGGAAGTTCATACTCCAGTGCCAGATGAACTGGGACGACAGCAGAACTTGTCCAGCATTTATTTGCACTGGCTGTAATTTGCCCAGTCTTGTTTTGAAAAGCTGGCAGATGAAGGCCACTTTCTACCCATTCTAAGTGTTTAAACATGTCTCAGAGGTTCAGGACTTAGCACATGGGCAGAGAAAACAAAAAAACCACTAGTCCTTTTAATGTGACCCAATGCAGTAGAGAGGGATTTGTCTGGAAAGAAGTTTGAACCCCTAAACCTTTTGGAACTGATGGAGATGATGTATTGCAGTGCAACCTCCCTATCCCTATCTGTGTGGAAGTGAGTATCTTCCACACAGACAAATTTGAGTGATGAAGATGAAAAAGTTCAGATCTTGGTTGAACTTAGATCTACAAGTAAACAGAAACTTGTATCATCCTTTTAAGCATTTTCTTCACAGGTTGGTAGGTTGAAGCTCATGGGTGCTGCAAATACATGTGGAAAATAATTAATCAGTAGAGCTGCACAGATCCATTTTACAAACATCCAACTAGAAAAATTAGAAACTACTACTCACAGACCCTTTTTAAAGGTAGGGTGGGATTACAAACCCATCACTCAGGAGCTCAGGACCAGCTGATTGCTTGAGAGTCATTTTATAATTTAAGAAAAAAATTCACCTCAGCATATCTCTGGGTGAAGCAATCACTTATGACAGAATATATTCGTGTTGGAAGGCACCCACAAGGATCTTCAAGTCCCACTTCGAAATGAATGGCCCATCCAGGGACTGAACCCACAACCTTGACATTATTAGCACTGGGCTCTAACCAACTGAGTTAATCTCAGGGTCACTCTCTTCAAACTCTATTAGCTGAAGAAACAGAAGTTAATTTTTTTAAAACTATTATTTCTTTTGGTCTCATTTTATCTTGCTTTAAGGAGAAAAAAGTCACTGAGTTTATAAAATCTACCATTTAATTAGAAAGTTTGAAATCAGAGGCTCCGAGAACATCACAAAGGAAATTTCTAGTCCAGCAAAATACAAGAGCACTCAACATCTTCACAGAATTACAGCACATCATTTTCATCACTCTCTTGAAGCTCCAGCTTCTCTCTCAAACTTCCAAAAAACCCCCTGGGGATACCTGTACAAGAGCTCTTCAGCACCCATAAAAAATCTTACAGACCAGAACACCAAGGTAGTTGGGAAGTTCACCTGCACCATGCACACATGCCCAGCTGAGGCAAACCAGTGTAGTTCTGCTAATCTTTCTAACACTGCAGGGGCACAGCCTTTACTGTGGCTCAGCCAAGGTTATCACTTCAGAGCCGCATTAGTGGGCCTTGCTTATCTCGGTCATATTCCTGCTCTATCTGGACAGCAGTGAAGTGAATCTCCAGCAGTGCAGGCTCTCCTTCCACACAAGCCCCTGGAGTTTATTGAACAGCAGAGCACAGCCGTGGGCTGCACAGGGAGGCCTTTTTCCCACGGAGAGAAGAGCAGTGCTGTTGCAAAGAGCCTGTTCCACCATGGGAGGTGGGAGCAGGCAGGCGACTCCCAGGCTCACATTCATGGAGTGCTCTGCATAAAACCAACGGGGCTCTGTGGGAACCACAGCTGCACTCGATCTGCATGCAAGAGAACAGGATTATAAACACACCTGTTTTGCTGCCTCAGCATCAAGCCTGATCAGAAGATAAATATACTTGCTGAATAGTGTAACCATTGTTGCTATCATGGAAAAAAACCCAGTGAAGCAGGACTGATGAGAGAAAAAAATTAATACTTTGATTATGAAAACCAGTGTGCATAAGCAAATCTGCTTCTTGAGAGACTGACCAAGGAGCATTTTTGCCCTTGTCTATTGTGATATCCCACCTTATGGGGAAAGGAGCAGCCAAGATTCCTAGATGCTCATGGTCTAAAGGAATGACAACAGTCAGAGGATCTGCAAAAACTCAAAGTTTTACTAGGAAATTACACACTGGCATGGAAATTGGTATGTTAGTCCCTGACCAACTATATAAGCACATGGCAGTGGGTTTTGGATAAAGGGGTAAGATAAGGAAGAGAGAAGAAAGAAAGGTGAGGAGGAAGAGAGATAACCAGTCTTGGTTTCAGTGTCAGTCCAGCTGATGGGATGTCCAGGGTCCTGGGGATACCTTTTCATAGATAGATTTGGCTTGGTGAGGATACCTTTTTATAGATAGATTTCCCTTCCCTGAAGATAGATTTCTCACTTTCTATGCATGTTACTTATTATGCATAGCCCATTCCTCCAGAACCTTCTGGAAATGGGCCAGAGGGCTTCAGGGTTATTTGGTGATCTTGTTCCCTACCTACAGTCCATGCCCACTTCCTGTGGGCCTTCCAAGTGCCATTCCTGCACTTGCACTGTGTTGTGCTTATTTTCAGGAACCAGAACCAGGGTGTTTATCCTGGAAACTGCTGCCCTACCTCTGCATGGCCCCCTTCTCTGGCCACAATTTGCTCTCCAAACAGCAGGTTATTACTAACAATCCTTGGTTGGCTCCACAGCCATCACCTATTGCTGTTTGAGCCATACACGTTAGCCCTGTATCTTCTGGGATTCTACATCTCTTCATACTTTTATGGACCTATTTCAGAGATCATAGCCTTGATAAACTGAAGGGAATAATCCAAATGCTCTCTAGTGCTAGGTGAAGGGATGCTTTGGTTTTACAGGCTTAACAAAGTCAGTACCTTCAGCTGGCATTTTATATGCAATCCAGATTTATGAATAACTCAAGATCGGGCAAAGACATGAGGATTAAAATATTATATAAACAGTTTTTTCTGAATAGGCAGCTTTTTTGGCTTCAAGTCAAAGATGTTAAAGAGAAATAGGATTCAAGAGAATATTTAGTGTATATGGTACTAGTAATACACTATGTGGTAACACTGTGTAACTTCAAAGTGCTGTAGTGAGTAACTAAAAAGGGCATTAGAGTAATAATGCTAAATGGATAGTGCAGCCTGTATATCCCTTCCTGCTTACCATCTACCCATATTTTCTGTAAAAAATGGTGTTTATCAGCCCACTTATTTTCCATTTAGCACAACAGCACTAGAAGCAGATGAACTGGAAAGGGTTAGGTGATGGCAAAACCAGGGTGGGTGGTGTAACACAGAAGGTCTGAACTACCTAAATATGTTTGTACATTGACAGGGGCAACCTTCAGTTCAGAATTACCTCTCCTTTACTGCTGAGTTGACACAGTAATGAGGGAGAGGGAACACAAAATACTGTGTTTAACAGGTGCTAGACATGACATGAACTATCTCAGAGAACAGAACATTCCAAAGAATACCGAGTCCACCAGTAAAAAGCCAAAACCATCCAATTATGTCAATAGCAAAGAAGTGATTTGTCACTTTTTTTGTTTACTTGCTGAGATCCAAAAGTACTTGCATGCGTTGAAATTGGTGACAGAAATATATGCACACTTGTAATATGCATTTTGCACAGACTATTGTGAAGAGCAGAGCTCATGACTGCCATCCTGCAGCCTGCTGTGCTCGAGGGCTGTGGTTTATTCACAGACAGGAGCTGTGCCTGGCTGAAGGCTGCTTGTTTACCAACTTCCTCCACTGCAGTGGGGCTTTTCCCACACTGTCTTGGGATTTTCCTCTGATGCATGCAGACAGGAGTAGGCTGGTACAACCCCTGGCTTTAACAGAGAGGTGCAGCACATACGTGTCACATAAATGGGACAGTTACCTTGGCAGGAACTAATTTTACTCAAATTATCACATGAAAGTAAAACTAGTATTTCTCTGCAGGAATCTTGTTTACATGGGCATCAAAAGACAGCAGTTGTTATCTTTGCAAAGCTAGAGTTGTTGGTTGATGAAAGGCCAGAAGCTGGACCCCTCACATCAATATCTGCCAAACATAGAAGGAACTAATTGTATATTTTGCAGCTCATACTCCATGCTGAGAAATTAAAATGGAATGTCATCTTGTCCCCTTGTCTGTCGAGACACATTGGCATGGTAATCTCTTACAGGTGCTTCTGCAAGACAAGAAAATTTAGCAGAGCCACACAGGATTTTGGGCATGGCCATTCCCACAAAGGCAAATAAAAACCATAGTAATCATGCCAGAAAATTTATGCAGCAAAGTTCCCTTATGGTCATGAGCTCTTATTTGAATATTTGCCTTATGCAACTAAATCCTCATACAGCCTCAGATTTTTTTCAGATTTTTTTTGTGCTCTAAATCTTGTCCTGGGAGAGTTTTGTGTTGCAGCTCACTGAGAGAAGGTCTTTCAATCCACAGTGTCCACCCATGGACATAATCTTGCATTTTATGTTTAATCTGAGCAATAAGGCTTTATGTACAGGTATAAGAAACAAAACAAACAAAAAAAAACCAACAACCAAAACAAAAAAGGACTATCAGTATCATATGTACAATCTAAGAAAGAATGAAGAGAGTTAATCTAAGATTCTAAATCAACTTAAATGAACAAAAAAAAATTAATAGCTAGAAAGCTCATTAAAATAAGTAAAAATAAAATTAACATTTTTAAGAGTATTAATTAACCACTGGAACCATTTTTGTTGACATGTGGTAGATTTTTCATCATTTGCATTCTTCAGATCTACAGAGCTTCTTTCCAGCAAAGAACACTGCTGTTCACACAGTTGTGTGTTTAATATGGGAATTGTTGGATGAGAAATTCTGATCTTTTCAGCGACATAGGCAGAACAAATATCCCAGTAGCCTGGTCTGACCCTGAAATCTGTGAATTTCCAGCACAGAAGGGCCATATGCAATTGAAGCAGCAATAAATGGCACATCTGGCTGACTGCCTGAGGACAAGAGCAATTTCCAGATCAGGGAATCAGAAACACTTGCTCTGGCACAGGTACTTGCAGAAGGCCATTTAGGATGGCACACTGTGCCAGCCACAAGCCTGCTCTCATGGGGTTGTGTTCATGAACTGCCCATTCAATGGCCTGAGCTTTTCCTTTTTTCTATTGTGAACATTTACATCCTTGAACAGACTTCTTAAAAAAGTGTTTTGGCTCTATACAATGTCAGCTTTTAAGGAGAGCCCAGTAACTCCCATTGCACAATGACGCAGGTCTTTGGAGTGTTTGTTGCCTACAGCAGCTACTTAATTGGCAAGTTTGCTTCAAGTTGAACCAATTAAAAAAAATCTCCAGCTTTAATAAACTGATACCCTACTGCCCACCCTAGAACATCCCTTTTGAGAGGAAGTGCTTTACATCATCCTCGTATGTTGTTTTATGTCAGTGCCACTAGCTACCAAGAAGCATGGAGCTCAAATGAAAATGCTGAATTGCTTCCAGCATGAAGCTGCTCTTTTATGTAATTACGCCTACTGCTAATAAGCCTTCCATTACAGCCATGGCACAGGCTTTGCAAATCCATTATAAATTACTGGTTGGAATTTAAAACACTGCTGCAAGCATACCAGTTTTCGCACTGAGCTCAAATTGTCACATTTCAAACAGTTTCACCCTCCACAAGTGACAAGGCTGGGCCATGTAACAACAGCTGTTACCTAAGGGGAGTGTTGAACTCATCACTTGAACTCTCCTTGGGATTCACCTGAAAAGTACTTTACTGAAAATAATGAGACTGGCTCTGACCATTTCTGGTGTCAGTGTGAACTCCAAACTCAGACATCAGGCTCTAAAAATGGGCTTTTCTGCATAAATCCTGCCACTAACCAGCATTGCCTGCGGTGTGGCAGCTTCCCTGAACAGGTGAACTCATAGGTAATTCAGCTTGAAATGTCCTGTTAGAAATCTCCTGTTAGAAAAACTCTAAAAGAAACTCTCATAAAAACTAAGAGCATATGCAGTACCTTGAATTGTTCTCCAAAATGGCTGATTTGCTCCTATGTATTAGACAAAACCCACAGTGAAAGCATTTTCTATTTCTGAAGTGCCACTCTATGTAAACATTGACCTGTGACACAGCAGTTATCCATAGACCACTCCGTTCCACAGCCACATTCAAATTTGCACTGCAGTTAGCTGCCAGCCTGCCAGCCTAAAGAGAGGGGAGATTTAGCTGAATCAGGAGTGGGAGAATTACCTAAACCAAGAGTTTCTCAGACATTTCTGGATTTTTTTTTTTAAAGCATTAAGTAAACAGGTGTGCAAAAATGCAGGTGTCTACATGTGAGCCATGTGTCTGTTGATGTCAGTGAAGCTGAGACAGCCAAGCACCTCACCTAACAGTGAACATGTTGTCACCAGCCCATGACATCACACCTTTGCACCACTGGCTGTAAAGGGCTGATGTTCATTCAGTTGTTTACTCCTAAATCTCTGCTGCCCTCTCAACAGTACTACAGCATCCTGCAAAACCTGCCCTAGCAGCTGCATGAGTATCTCCCAGATTTGCACCATATCCAGACCAGCCCTAGGTGGATGTCCCAGACAACACCCCAGGCACCACCATGCACCTGAGAGTACAGAACAGGGCACACTGCCCTAAATGCACTCAGAGTCTAGCAGCAGTGCAGAGGCCCAGCTCTCCTGTAGACCCATGCATATGAGGGCTGTAACCTTAAACAGCATTCTGCAGCTGATGAACTGAGGGAGTGCAATTGGTTTGTCTTCCTTGAACAGCACCTTAAAAAAAGAATCCAACAAAATACAGCAAAAACCTCCACAAGAAATCATCTAGTTCATTTTTCCCCACAGGAATTTTTCTCTTTACCACTATCCCTACTTCATACTGCTTTAAGCAGCAGCTAATTAATGAAATAGGAAATAAAACAAACAAAAACAACCCAAGAAGATGGCTCAGATGCAGTTGCACATCAATCACACCTTTGTGATGCCAGGTGGGGAGAAAGGGCCAAGATTAAGGAAAAGTTCTGTTGTATCACAACTTCATCATTTAGCAAATGCAACCCCTTTTACATGAGATTACAACCACGGAAAGGGCTTTTTAATGTGCAAGGTGCACTTCCACACTGCCATCTTGTGTCAATAGCCAGGTTTGCTGAACTCGAGAGCCCAACATGCTCCAACTACTTCAGCAAAGATTGAAACAGACAAATAAAATATTCCTAAGGTGAGTTCTCTGCCTGTTCCCCTCCAAGGGAAGGAGGGGATGAAGGAATTTTTTGCCAATGTGAATAAGCAAATGCAGATCTGAAGGGGCCTTGTTTAAACCAGGACTTTAACAAGGGAGGAAACTCAGCTTCAACTCTTTGAGTTTCAGCTTCAGCTCTTTGAGGCCCACTAAACTCTAAATCCCAGTGATTTATGCACAAGCAAGCTAATGAAATAACCTAGTATTTTTGCAGAAATTTTGTGGGAAAATGAAATTGGAACCTGCATGGAAGTACTTGACACCATTTAGCAGAAGCCAGCCTGGCTCAGAGCACACCACTCCAGGCTACAGGACTTGTGTCTGGCAGCATTACAGACCACAGGTTGCTGAATTTTCTCTCCTTCCATTTTTCACCACCAGCTAATTTCCATGCCCAAATGATTCCCTTGGACAGGGAAACATGACTGGGCTCAAGATGCAAAAGACAACATTGCCATTCCTAACTTTTCTCACAGTTTTGCTGTGTAACACACTGCTGGGAGAGGGGGAGAGGGGGATAGGCTAAGATAAATTCATTGGTTAGAAGTTGAGAAACTTTGACTTTAAAAAAAAAAAAAAAAAAAAAGAAGACTCTCTCAGTGTATTTCCAGGCTGGGTAGTGGAGACCGTAGGTATCTGGAATTTGGGGGGACAGTGGTTCAGTGGTTCATTATTGTAGATGCTGTCTACAACAAAAGAAGTCTGAAAACGACTATGTAGAGGGGCATCCATACCATCTCCATCAGGTATGTGCATTAAAAGAGAGCCAGATCTGCACAGCACCTAAACTGGAATCCTATTCTGAATAGCTCCCAGGGAAATAAGCTCCTTCCCCAAGCAGCAGAGAGGACTCCAGAGAGCTGTGTGAGCAGGCAGTGTGACTATCCCTTCACAGTTTGTACTTGAGGACCAGGGTCTCCATATCCCAGTCCTCTCATCTGTGGTTTGCCATGTCATTACTTACCACAACAGTAAAAACCAAATTAAATATTTTTACCAGTCTTTAACTGAATACTGAAAACCAAGACCAAGTTTGGTTGATGAGGCATTTTAGATTTTTATGATCATTTTTAAAGCAAAAATTAAAAATAATGTTTGGCACTTTGTAATTCAGCCAGCAGCATTCAGTTACAAGCAGGAGAAATTACAGGAGTGCAGGTGAAATTCTCCCAGTATGCCAAAACAGCATGATCTTCCCTTGTTGCCTCCAGCTACCACAGCCACAATCTCTCTTCCCAATCTGTGAGCTCTCCTACCCACCCGCCCCCACCAAAATCCCCTGAGAGCAAGGAGCACCCTAAGCTGCTTTGGCAGCCCCACTGCAGCTCTTCATGGTGCCATACACAAGCTCACACATCCTACACCTCCCAGCTTCCTCTTCCTGGGTTTCACCCACAGAACACCCCCCCAAATTCCTCTGACCCACAGCCTGTGTTTTTCCACTGCTTCCAAGGACATGGACACACAAGGTTTCGTAACCGGGCATGAAAGGATTCGGGGAAGCCACTGCCCAAAACAATTTGGAAGCCACCACTGAGACACAGTGCACATTCCAGCTGTGTTTTCAAGAGGAGCAGAACCTAATCCAGAAATATTTTCACCACTTCATTTCTAGCAACAGCAGAGAAATTTTGAGGAACATCCACCTCTTTCAATTGTTTTTCAGGGATGAGCATCTCATCTCACCACTGGTACTGAATGCTCAAGGGAAAGAGCATGAGGAGCCTGATGAAAAAGCTGTACACAGACCTTGACTACAAAGGAAAAGAGAAAAGGAAGAACTATTGTTCTTGCATATATTTAGGTGAACAACTTAATCCTGTCAAAACAAATATTTTTTCCCAGATGAAATTGAAACAATTTTGTATTTGCACACATTACCTTAGACATGCTTAGCTGAACAGAAAGGACAAAAACTTCTAATAAATGCAACATCAGATTTTTTATTTACAAATATATGGTAATTCAACAACCATTCTCCACTCAGTTTGCAGAGGAAAGAGTGACAGTTACATTTCCAAATGGGAAAAGAAAACTCTCTCTCTTAAATGGATTCCACAGAATATTATGCCAACACCACTGAGCAAACAGATTATTCTTTGTATTTAGGTTTCAAAAAAGCAAATAATTTTAGAAACCAGCATATGGAAAGCAAACATTTGTGTGCATTTAAATGCAGCTTCATATTAACCTAGAGAATTCACTTTCAGGATATGTCAAAAATAAAGACAGCAATTGCAAATATATATTTATATTAGCTATTTCTCTAATGCTCATTTCAGGAGCTTAGAACAAAATACCCTCTTCATATACCATTGGAAAGTCAACTAGTTGATTATAAGCCTCAAAAATATTTTGAAGTTATTACTGAAAATATACTTATTCTCTCTTGTGCTCTCAGTACTTAAAGCTGAAAATGTGAAAGCATTTTTCCCAGCTATTTCCTTACTGCAATTACTTTCTTATAAATAAAATAGTTATAAGAAGAATACAAGGTATTGCTATGAAGACTAGACAAGCAAGAGCTACTCTTAGAAAAAAACCACACATACACACAATATATATATTTATAGATCTACATCAGCAGCAATCACCTCTTCTTGTATCTGCAACAGTGGCTTCATATCTTCATTTGCTTCACATGGAGGTTGGTTGTCCAGCTGTTAGGGAGAGACAAAAGAAACTGTAAGTCTAGTTACTGAAGAATCTTTGTGACAACAATTATTATTTTTAAGTTTAAAATAGTTAGAAAATGGTATTTCCAATACTTATTGAAAATGGAAACATATATTAAGGTAGACATTCTGAATCAAGCAATCCAAATTTAATGAACAATACAAATTTGAGTTGAATCCAATTATAGCACTGCAAGTATTTCAGGCCAAGTAATATTACACAGAACATGCACCTTACCAAATTCTTAAGAAATATTTTTAGTATTAGCACACAGACAGAGTGACAGTTTTTCTAAATTTACCCTTCAATAATGAAATTAAAATTTCCTAAATAACTGTAACAATAGCAAGAACTTTTTTTTTTTATCCTCTCTAGGCATATCTTTGTAGGTATCTGGCAAAACAGTGGTGTTCCACTAGGGTGTTCCAAGTGTAAACCACAGAATTAACACCAAAATGTGCAAAAATATCACACCATAAAATTGCACAGTGAATATTAATAACCCTACTGTTTATCAAACCTTTTAGCCAACATGTTCACATTCCAAACAAATAATTAGCTAGGTGGATGTCAAATGCCAACTGCAAAAAATAGTAATCTACATCACAGGCCAGTGCTGTGCTGCCAATACATTTTCACTGCAGTAATTGCATAGCTGGTTTTTGTATTATTCAAATAGCTGATTTCAATTACTAATCACTAATTTTAATACTTTGCTCTGTACCTACAAGTTCTTACAACTCCTGATTTTACTTGTATCTCATACAATTCTGTTTAGAGGTGCCCACTGGCCCAAGTAGATGCAGTCTGAAGGGAAGGGAATAGAAAAGTTTCCTCGCAGATCAGCTCTGCTTCTGAAAGGCACTGCTGTGACTTTATGGGCTGTAACGTCAAAGAGACTAAATAGCAATTCATCCATAATAAAGTTACTTATCCAACTCATCCAGCAATATTTCCCCCCAAAAGAAAAGACAGAAGGAAAAATAACATGACAAGTTCCAGAGTGAATCTCACACACTTGTGTGCTTCAAACAGGAACAGTCACTTCAGTGCAGTCTTGTCATCAACAAGGAGATACATTCTCCAAACATTAACTTAGACACGGTGGGACCCAGTGCCCTGGATCACCTCCAGATGGAAGGGGGTGGTTCTCTTCCTCCGCCCACTGATCACAGCAGCATCCTTGCACTTAACATTAGCCTCTGTGAATGCGCTGTTACCCTCACGAGGTGTTGCACTCTCTGGTTTTAGCTCAGGTATCATGAAATCATTTCTGTGACTGCTCCTCATGGAAGTCAAAAAGAGCCTGCAAACAGCAACAGCATCAGAGGCAGAGCTTCTCTTTTCCTGAGCTAGGTTTCACAGCCAGCAGCTGCCCAGTTGCTGCTCAAACACTGTAGCATGAATATCCTGTTCCCTTCACTGCCTTCCGATCCACTGTGAGAGAAATGTGCCGAGCTCATAAAGAAACATGGACATTTTTCCCAGGAAGTAATTCAGAAATTATTTCCCTTCCCTGATTATCATCCTAGAGAATTCCATATTTGCTACATAAAAAAAGAGCTGTATAAAATTCCTGACACTTATCAAACTGGGAGGTTGTCTACCATCATCTATGACAGCAGGAAAAAAAGACCTAAGTATCACTATACAAAGCCTTAACATCATGCTCCAGTAAATCAGAATTCTGCAAACCATAAGAAGGAAAAAAATTATACTGCACCTTTTAATTAAGATCTGTAAGTAAATCAATTCCTCCTGAACTTGTACCTAAATGAATAACCAATTACAGACCTATAATTCCAATAATAATAGCATCGCAAAAAGAAACCAGCATTTGTGCCATCTGCACAAGATAAACTAATTGCTTTCCAGGTATGCATTAGGACTGAATTAATACATATTTCAGCTTACTTTTTAAGAAAATGTAGACACTTTTTCAAAAAGGCTTCTTGTTATCAAGACAAGCCTGTTTAGCACCTGACAGCTCCTTGACACCACTTTCTCAGATCTATGAAGGAAGGAAGATGACTATACCATGTTGTCTGCTTGAAACTGCATAATAACAAGTTGGTAAAATCAGCTACCAGCGAGTTAGAAGTTAGGAATGACTACCCTACAAAAGACAGAAACTGGCAATCAAACCTTGCTGAACCTATTCACTAACTTAAAGCTAAACATTAAAGCTCTCAAGTGGCTCAGCTGTGCAAACACTTGAGGTTGTACAGCACAGAGAAGGACTACAGTCATGCACGCTGCAGTTGGATTGCCTTACTTTTAAATCTGAGATAGCAGTCGTTGCAGAAGAGTTTGTTGTTTCGGATCCTGACTTCAGCTCCAGAGCGGGATCCACCGAGGTCGCATCCACAGGCAACACACTGTATCACACATGAATAATTAGCAACTCCTTCCAAAATACTGAGAAACAAAAATGCTGTTCAAAAGCAGCTCAGATTAAGCTCAACAAAGCCTGAACCATAACCCCACAATCACTAGAAGCAAATGTACAATGATTAGTAGATCAAAATGCAACCAACCCTGAGGAAGTATTTCAAGGCAACGACTGGACAATGAATAGCAGAGATACACCAAATAAGCAAACATACAGCAGACGGTTTTTAGAGATTAGTTCATTAAATCTAATTTGAACTTTGGTTTCTCTGAAAACTTAAACTGGTTTGGCACAAAAAAAATTTGTTCTCAAGATGGACACAGGAATTTTGGCACAGAACACCTGGGTGTGCTACTTGCAGATTTCCATGAGGCACTACACGCTGCTGGTGTCCTCAGTCCCTTGGCACTCAAAGCAGCAAATATTCAGGCACTCCCAATTTCCTGGGTTTGCATCATCAAAACAAGTTCTGATTTGGAGAGATGGGGTTGATTTAAATTTTCTTGCAGCAACACAAGGGGCTTGACCACTGCCATGCTAACATTATTTAGCTATGGTGGCTAAACATGTACTTGCTGTGAATAAGAACCACATCTGGAAGGAATGTAATCCAAAACATAATACTCCCCTTACTGAATTTACAAAGGAGAGATAGTTTCCCTGTTTAGCCAAGTAATGAATCTTTTGGATGGCACTCAGTTCAACAGCTCATTAATTTTCAGAAATTTGAAAAACAGGGACTTGACATTTTCTTACATAGGTTACGAGCTACAGGTGGATTGTCTCACACAGAATATGTGTCCTGCAGAAAAGGGAATGGCGATTGATCACTATGGATTAGTCCTGTCCTGTCCCTCCTGCTCAGGTAGGCAGGACCAGGAAGAACTTGGAGTCAATCCCTAGTAATACTCCAGGTGATGCACTTGAGCTGGGCACAGAAGACAAGTATTCTGAACTAGGCACAGAAATCTTTCTCAAAGTCAGGGAAGAAGTAGGGTCCAACAGTGCCTCCAACTCATAGTCTAATTCCTCATCTAGTCTGAGAGCAGGGGAACAGGACTGCTTTGCTGTTTTTTGCAGGCAGAAATTTATTCTTTCAGCTCTGCAAATGGTCCAAGCTGAAATCATTTAAGTAGGTCTAGGTCTCAGTGCTGGGCGTGAGCTAGGACACTTAGTTTCTGACTAGGGCTGAGTAGCACTAAACACACCTTTTGGTTTTGTTCTGGGTTTTATCCTGCCATGTTGAAGTCTTCCAGCATCCCTTTACTTGGAAAGCACCACGTGAACACTGTCTGCTAAGGTTAGCTTAGAAAGGATGGGTCATCTCAAATGATTCAATTGCCAGGGTCCAGGATGTGATTTTATTTTGTTTTAGAGGAGCTGCGCTCTCAGTGAGAAGTGATTCAGCATTTTTTGATATTTTGCCACCTATTTGAAGAAGGAAATCTTTCATCTCACAATGTACTCAGCGTGAGCCAATGTGCTCATCTTACTTATCAAAGCCCTACTTGTTAGCTCTGGCATTTAAGAAATACTTCTAGAATTGAGTGCTAAAAGCCTGCAAACGGGATTGCCTCATGGAAATGGGCATGCACCACGCTGTCAGGAGTACAAGGCAAAGCAGTTGATTAGTAAGAACCCCTGTGAGCATAACACTGAGTAGCCATGCGTGCTCCTGATTAGTTCCTGTTCCTTCACCATCTGACTCCCAGCTCTCACCTTAAAGCAATGTAAATGATAACAAAGACCAAGAGACTCAATGATCATGGCTGCTCCTTTGCCCAGAATGTTATTACAGTATGAACAGATTTTCTTCCCACTGACTGACCTAAATATAGAATGAGAAACCTTAAAACCAGCTTGAAAATGTTTAAAAGATAAAGAAGGGTTATCAAACACTTTTCGAGATTAAAAATAAAAAACACATGGGTTAAACCTGGACTATTAGGCTGCTTAGGCAAAATAAACTGAAAATTAATATTATTTAGAGTAGATGTGAAAGCTTGGGAAAGTTGAAGTGTTATAATTTAGATCAAATTTACATAGGAACAAGTTAAGAAATCCTGTCACGTTCTTGGCACATATTTCATTGTATAAAACACCTTCTACAAATTAAAAGTGTGCTGTTACATTTGGAGAGTAAGAACACAGGCCTTGTGCTCCTGCCTTCTTAGTCGTGGGGAACTACCCAGAAGGCTAAGTTTTATCAAGCACCCCTTCCAAGTCCCACCATCTGCACCTGGTTAGATAAAAGAAGGCTACTCCTGGACATAAATGTTATGTTAACTCTTTGAATGTAAGCCATATGGAGGTCAGTTTTCATAAATCTACCAAGGTGTTAGCAACTGGAAGCAAGAATAAGATAAGCAAATATGGTTAAGAAGGTAATTTCTTACATCATAAAGAATGCAGAAGACTAGCTTAAAAAAAAAAAAGTCAACTTATCACTTAGTGCCTGAGAGTGTAAGAGCTAGTGAAGTACTACTCATTGTTGTTATATGTAACACATGTAATTTTGTGTGGGATGATTCTCTGGAGTACTACCCCCAAGGTATTTTTAAAATGTTTCAAGTACATAAAACAGCAGAGTCATCTACCCTACCACAGCTGAATTCCATTTTTGTTTCAAAATATGTTGCAATCCTTGCTTTCTCCCCCTAGATTAAAATCAACATCCTACTCTGTAATTCTCCAGGGTTATGGGTTATGAGCATTCCTGAGTGCTCCTCAAGATGATATTGACCACATGCCAGGAAGTGGGGAGGAGAGACCAAGATGAGGGTCATAAAGCGTGGGTTTCAGGAATCTTTTGTTAAAACAAACCAAGGAAAATAAATGTCAGAAATGCCATCTGGAATAGGCTTTTGCTAATCATTCTGGTAACCAACACACAGCTCAGAGACTGTAGATTGATTATTCAAGTTCCTTTGTTTTTTTAACCAATGTCAAGCTTTGTGATGACAAACCTGGGGAATTTTCTGAGTGACTGGAGTAGGTAGGTAATAGCAGCCCATACTTCCACTGTCCCCTCCAGCCAGAAAACTCCAGGCACTTGTTATCAGTGTTATGGGCAAGAATACTGCTGTGAGCCCAGCACATACACAAAATCTGCTCTTTAGTGCTGGCCCAGCATTTGTACCTTCCTGGAAAATGGGCACCCACTCACCTGCTGCGTGTCTGGGACCCTGACTGGGAAGCAGAGAGGGGAGACTGAGCCTGGGGAGCTGTCTGGGACACGGAGGGGGCTCTTGCAGAGGTGGCCACAGGAGGTGCTTTGCTGGAGGAAGGAGTGCACATGTAGGCTCGGTTTGAAGTGGACACCGGGCGACTCAAATCTTGACTAGAAGATAGAGATGAAGAGGATGCAGACTGGTTCAGCCATGAGTGGTGCCTCCACGAGCTCATTCTCGGAGAATCAAGATTGTCCAAAGACTCCCCTCTGTAACAGAGATACAAGCACACCAAATGTAAATGGCAGTAGGGATGGAGCAACAGAGCTATATGCTAAATTTTTTAAGATTAAGCCCATTCTCCTCACGTTTTTAATATTTTCTAGGATGAATATATTTGTTTGATCACTTGAGCAATATTCTTAATGTACTGATTTAAAATGTGTGAGTAGCAAATTATCTTTTGTATCTAGCTGTAGTTCTCATGGGAAAAAGCAGGCAAGGGAAAAGAGGTGGCACTTAACAACTACTTAATAAAAGCAAAACACTTCACTGCAGCCTTATCAGGGTGAACTGTATCAAAATCCACAGTACAGCCACAGACCTCAGATACCAGGTTTGTTTATGTTTTCTCCAAGGGATACCAGACTGAAAATAACAATCCACCCGGACTGGATAGCATCACCCAGGTACAAAAGGTGTTGGCCCAATAACCAAACACTCTCCTGACTGATAACTCAGCTGTTTCCTAAGTGACAAATCCAACATTCATACACTAAATAAAGCAAAAATAAACTATCCAAACTTTCTGACATATTTCCGTGTTGAAGAAGGTATACTCCTTAGCCATAACAAATCATTTCCAAAACAGGTTGCCATGCCGAAATTCTTAAACACATCTGTCAATGACAAGGCACACTATTGATTTCTATTGCTGCTATGCCAATCAAGAAATAAGCAGCTGAGTTATTTACAGGTCACATCCACATTCCTTATTTGCAGAAAAACCTATTTAATGCCAGCTGTAGTACAGCTACTTTCTTCTATCTATGCTACTATGCAGTTTACCTTACAGCATTTCACAGACTCAATTTGTTTCTATGTTCTGTAATACGAGATGAAGTCCAGAATAACCAAACAAAAATATTTGATGAGAGACAGTGTTAATTTTTAATGTGATTCCTACCTCCTCATACTACTGCTGTACAGACTAATGGGCTCCTTATGTATACTGGAACTGCGCTGCCTAATCCAGCTGCTGTCCGTGTGCAGAGATGTTTTCTTTCTCATTTCCTGAAGGATTTGCTGTCTCTCCAACTCTGCTGCAGACAGGTTTTGCTCCTTCTGAGACTTCTTCTGCGACTCACCCATGTTCCAGGACCTCTCTGAATACTTGCTCTGGGTACCTGTGCAGACAACATGTGCAAACATCAGCTAGACCCCTCAAGGCACAAAAGCAGTTATCGTCCTGTCAGCACTCTGGCTGTAATTCCAAGAGCTGTTGTTCATCACTCCATTCACAAGTTATTCAAGTTCCCTTTTATAGCTGGGTAAAACTTGTCAATACATCATTACTAAAATTCTTTTGTTTGTATTTTCATTAATGTAGCCTTTTATATAATGCTTAATTTAAATAGATTTTCCTTCACTTCCTAAGTGTATATTCACAGACATTTGTGTATACACAGTCCTATTTTTAAAAAGGCATGACCTCTTTTAGTGCCAAAATTTGGACTCTTCCTCCAATACAAACTGAACCATGTGTAAAATATGTAGTCAAATAATGGGATACCATCTTTCTCTTTAAGAGTTCATACTCTTTTCTTCCGTAAGTTGCCTCTGTTTACAAGAATTTCTTTCATTCTTCAAGGTACTAAACACATTGCTTTAGATTGCTTTATATAGATAAAAAGGGGAGAGGGAAATCTTTCAGATAATTTCCCTGTTATTTGGATTATGTGTTAACTATTGAGTTGCAATGAGATTTATGGTATAGATGGTCTGAAAATTTGGAAGGGGAAACAAATAAGCAATCTTTCTCCAATAGGTGTTGACATACCAGAAGGCAAAAATATTTTATTTCCTAGATCCAATACATATTCTTTAGAGTAAAAATAATTAGGAAAATTACTCAGCAATAAGTCATTCAATTGAAATTTCAATCCTTTCAAATGCTGCTCTGTCGATAGATTATAATTATAAAATACTCGTTAGCTTCAATGACAGTGCTTTAATGTATGAAAGCAACATTTTTAATCTGCAATACATCCCCTGACACATCTACATTTCTTTGATTGCTTGTGATTACTTTTGTTAACCATGTTTTAGACAGAAAAGCAGCTTGCAGGCATTTTGGACTGTAACATTATTTATAAAATTGGTTTCTTTGCTTTGCACCCATTCCTCTAATATAACCAAAGTCATACAACTGAACTGGAGTCCAGGACAGAAGCCACTGTGACATATCAAGAGCTCTTGCTCAAAACTTCCTGCTCTGTTATTACTACTAAAATTAGCTGAAATTAACTGAAATTAAGAAGGTAAAAAGTTGTATTAAATACATTCAGCATCTTGGTATGTGCAGCCTTTTTTTTGTTGACAAAGTTGGTGTATCAAAACCACATATACCTTTAATGATATAACTGCATGATTGATTTACATGAAATCTCATGTAAATACCAGTCATTAAAATTCAGGCATCTAGGAGCCATTTGTAACCACTGTCTTAAAGAGGGCAGTTAATCATATTTGTCCTTGGCTTTTATGTGACTGCATGATTTTCTTCTTGCTGTTGAAAGTTCATCAGACTGGGGCAGTATAGTATGAAATAGTATGAATTTATAATGCAACTATCAAAAAGCACTCTGAAAATTAATTTTCTTATGATGACTATATGTACACACCTTTTTATTCCCTCCCACTCTCCCCTCTCCCTCCCCGTCCAAAAAAATGAAATATAATGGAAATTATACAGTACTTACCATTTCTGACTGTGTTGAATTCATTCAGTTCTGTAGTTGACTTTGACTTATTCCTAAAGGACATAAAAACATGCATTTCTCTGTTTTAATTACAAGACTTCATTACAGACAAAGTTCTTATCATTACAGATGAAAGAACCACAGTCCTTGTTTTTTCACCATCCCTCCCATCAACAAGTTATGCTGTAGTTAAAACAAGAGGCAAAAAAATACCTAGAAACCAAGAGGATACTAAGGGAAAAAACTGTCAATATGTCAATATTTAGATGTCAATAAAAAAACACCAATTAAAAGTGGAAATTTTGTACTGAAAGTTTTCAGTGCTTCAGGTATAAGGAACTGATCACTGCACTTGCTTCAACAAAAACATGTAAAAAACGAAGTCCTTTCCGGTGGAAGTTTTGTGAAGACTATAGTCAGACAAAGAAGTGAGAACTTTCAGAGCAGATTTACAGTTTATTTGGCTTCATGAGAAACTTAAATCATAATTCAGCACTGTTGCTAGACTGTAAGCAAAACACCTCCTCAAACACTGCATGCAGACTGGTTTTGGAAAAAATTATTGTTGACTGATTAAACCTAGCAGCATAATTTTTTAATGAGTTTTATGAGGAAATGTCATTCAACGAATGTCATATGCAGGAAGACAAATGGCAAAAGGCTGGTTTTCCAGCAATACAGAGCAGGAGCTTCACCAACACCTCTGTGCTGTATTATTAGTCTCAAGTAGTGCAGCCAATTTTTTACTTTAAAATAACTCACAAAGGAACAGAAATCCTTTGGTTGTAACTCAAAGCTGGTACATTAATGTGTTTACACATACAGCATTGGCTGCATAGCCATGTTTTGAGGGAGTCTCATCCTTTATCTGTAGATAAATGAAGCATAATGTCTTGCTTCCTTAAGTTCTTACTGTCTTTCCTATGGTGCAGACCCATTTTATCATCTATTTAAGAAGATGTAACAGCTTCACAACTGCCTGCAGTGAAGAAAAAAAGCAGTGTCTTCCTCATACATATATCCAAGATGCAACTATTTAGTGCATGCTTCTTCTGAAGTTAGATTTAGATCTTCCATTAGTAACTTATCCATTAATTGCACCTTGTAATTTTTGGAGTTCCTCTTTATGTAAGAAAGGTATGCTCACTCCAACTATGAGAAGTGATCAAATACACCAAAGAAGTAATCTTTCAAAACTACTGTGAGATGTGATCCAAAACAAAGGCTTAATTTGTAAAGTAAGAGATTGTAACTTAAAAATAACTTGTGTAAATTACAAGGGCAACTATCTCCCTGATAAATATGCTGCTGCTGCCTCTTGCTTCCCTTCTTGTTTACTCTCTCAAGTTGCACAACCCTAACTGGGATGACTGCACCTTAGTTTGTAGAGCACACTATGACTCAACCACAAGAGCATCTGAACCTGTTTTCAAGCCAGGTAAATCTAGTACCACCCACATCACAGTCCTGTTTCTCCCAGTAGAAACCCACCGAGTAACTTCTGCTTACAACACAGCATATCATTTCACAGAAGTTTGGCTGCCTTTTTTTTCAGTATGAAAACAAGCCATAAAAACTGCAAAACACAGCGGGAATCCAAAGGATGTATATTTAGCTGCCATGACTGAAGTTTATTAGAATTTTAAATGTTTTTTAACACTGAAATGGTGATGCTACAGCCGGTGTTGAGATTCAATATTATACGTACCTGTCAGCAAATGACTGGCCAGGTTGCTCCTCAATGGTTTCAGAAACTTCATAACGCTCATAATGCCTATTGGAAAAAAAGATACATTGTGTTTATATAAAGAAAAAGACATACATAGACATAAATAGTTCCTAAGGGAAATATTCAAAATCGATCCTTAAGGGGAAAAAAAAACCAGTTTAAATTAAACCCCCCAAACAGTTAAAGTTCTAGGGGGTCTTAATTTAACAGTCAGAAATGCAACTGATAAAAGAAGGCAGAAGAAGAAAAGTTGTCAGAAAAACTGCCTGAAATGACTTTTTTGTGATGTGACAAGGAATCCAAACATAAGCACGCCAGAATGATTATTGCTGAAGATGTTTCAGCTATGTATTGATTCAATTTCTTATTACCTGTCAATGAGAGGATGGCCAGCTCGCTCCTCTATTGTTTTAGATACTTCATAGCGCTCATAATGTCTAGAAGCAAAATAAAGATAAAATACATCTTAAAAAAAATTCTAGAAATTGTGCAAACAGTAAGTATATGCAGAGAAAACTGAGAAAGTTCAGATGTGTTAAAAAGATCTCAAAGGCTAAGGTGCTGCAAACATTACAAGCATCAATATATAACAGTGATTTAATCTCATCCATTTCAAACCAGAAGGAAAGTTTTGTCCAAGCACAGCAGGTCTCTAAAAATTACATATTTTTTTTTTGTAGAAGATTGCACATGTGCAGTTTATAAATGCACAAAGTTCCACAGACAGTGCTCTTCAGCTGCCTGTCCCCTCCCTCAGTGCACTTTGCAGCAAGTACCATGCCTTTGCAGGTGTTAATATAACATTTCAGATTTCAAGTCCTATCTTTGGATATCATGAAATATTTAACACCAGATATTTTAAAGCCCAGTTTCACTGAACTTGCTCCTTTGCTATTAAGGAAAACTACCCATGTTCAGCAAAACACATCCTTTGGCAGCAACCACAGAAGCAATGAAATCCCCATGGACTAAAGAATGTGCCAAGGATTTAGATATGCAGATATTGCAGCAGCTTAATAAGTTACCACACAAAGTCCTGCTATCTTGCAATTGGGACAAGCTAAATCTGTAAAGTTACCCTGGCTCTGCAGCCAAGAAGAACCTGTTCAGCCATTGAAGCATTGTGTCTCTGCTTTGCTCAGCAGGCATATCAAGCAGCAGTCATTTAGATTAAACTAAAGTAACTCCGGGTCTTACAACCTCCCCTGCAAGTATATGCAGTTTTATTAATCATATTATCTTCTCCTAAGACTTAGCTTGTGTTATCTTCAGTCATCTCTTATTACTTACATAAGAAAAGGAGAAAAACCTCAAGGAAAACCACAAGTCATACACAAGGCAGTGAGGTAAATGCAGACAAAATAAGGAAAAGTTACTGGTTTAATCTCCTGTAAAGGAGATTCAGACAGATTAAACTCCTGTAATCTGAAAACTTCTGGGCAAGAACATAAACTTGCAAACTAATAGGAGGGGATTGGTTTGTTTGTTTAAATTAAACTGCTGAAGAAGGTAATGGAGATAAAAAAATCTATCTGCAGTGGATATTTCTAACGGGCTGTAAGCCAGTAACTGTTCACTCATATACCATGATATCCCTCACTGACAAATTAACCCAGTAGTTAAATTGCAATTAAGATTTATTGTTACACTGTTGAATTAAAATGAGAGAGAAATCTGGAAAAATCAGTCACGCATTTGTTGGAAAAGTGTTAACTTGGTATTTCTTCTGCTAGTCCTGTATGTTATTGACTTACTGGCTCTCAATTTACAGGCTTGTGCACAATTCTTACAAAATCTTCTCATTAAGTGGTTCAGATCATCTTTCATTTGGCTGTAATTACTGTATTTACATCCCATTTGAAAAAAAGAAAACTGACATAGGGTAATATAGCACTTGATTCTTGGGGAAGGACTTTGTTTTATGCCTGATCCTTCTGTCTTTTGAAAGAAAGACTATCATATGGTATTGTGCACCTACTGATTGCACTATGACTCTTACATGAACATCCCTATATGCTCAGGACAGACACACTCCCGTTCGAAATGGATCTGTATTTGCAGAAGGAAGAGGAAGTACATCCTATCACAAGTGCACACCTTTGGTACTGAGGCACCTCCACTGACACCTCCCTCTGCCTCTGTGCCTGCTGCCTGTGCTCCTCCATCTCTGCCTTCC
The DNA here is from genome assembly GCA_013399225.1 of Rhipidura dahli. Taxonomy (NCBI): domain Eukaryota; kingdom Metazoa; phylum Chordata; class Aves; order Passeriformes; family Rhipiduridae; genus Rhipidura; species Rhipidura dahli. Next base: position 354,437 of record VXAC01002057.1, read on the forward strand.
TCCTCTGCTCCTCTGCATGTTGCTGCTCCCTCTCTTTACGGCGTCTCTCAAGCTCCAGCTCTTGTTCCTGCTCTTGCTCAAAATGCCGGGTTGCTTCTTCCTGGATCCTCCGTTCCTCCTGAAGCCTCCTCCTTCCTTCTTCCTCATGCAGTAAGCTCGCTGCCAGCTCATTTCCTCTATCTCCTTCTGGCTCCTCAGGAGCATTTGCTTCAGGGTTTGCTCTCCAGCTCGACACAGGTGGAGCCTGAGAAGTGACAGATGTTGTATTTAGGGTTAGAACCGTCTGCTCCTGTAGCAAAGGAAAAACATAATGTTTTTAGGAAAGGCACCTGTTTTTTAACTAGATTGCTCACTCAGAAAAGTTTATTTATTCCATAAGGCAAGAACATATAAAAATCATCCCCAGAACTTCCAGTGCAAGATGTGGGGCAGAGTTTGGTTTCACATTCTCCAAACTCAAGAGCTTCATTCCACACACCAGCCTTAGCAAGCGCCACAGGCAGTGCAGCCACAACTATGTGAAACATTCTGCTTTCTGAAGTATCACTTACATGTCAAGCCATCCCTTCCCGACTTAAATACCCATGGAAAACAAACCCTTCCATGATACCCAGCATTTCTCCCTACTGTTTTGACTTAGAAACCTGAGACCTACTTAAGAGTGTATGCACAAAGATATACACTGCAATCTATATCAGATCAGACCAATGAATTTCACATGAATCCTCATGTGGAGGAATCTCCCACTCTCTTCCATTCTCCTACCATTTCAAAGTCAAGCCTCAGACCTACCACTCTACAACTCTTCTCTCAAAGATGAGAAAAGGCCTTTCAGTGGTCAAAAGATGTTTTAGTTGCAGGGAAAAAATAATATTTATAGGGCCATCAAAACCTCTAATTACAGAAAAAATACAAAATGGTTTACATTCTTGTACAACGAAGTCCTCTAATGACTCAAAAAGCTTTCTGATTAAAGTCCTAAGCCTTAAATTATGGCCTACTTATTCATGACTGTAAACACAACTGATCTAGCTTGGATGCTTGAAGCAGCACTCAGCAGTAAAGAAGAGATACCTCAGACAGTTCCCATACCCAGGGAAAAACTCATTCATCTTCCCATAAACAACAGACACAAAAGTCAGCATCTACAGAAACTACACATATTCAGTGTTTTAAAATATATGATCAGAAATCTGAAGCTGATTTGGTAGGTAAATTTATCAGATTAACTGTCTGCCAGTAACCAGCCAGACACTTATGAGCATGCTTCACAATAAAGTATTGAAGCAGAATTCCAACAAGTAGCATCAGGTGGTAAATAAACAGCAAAAGTGACCATTTATAAACACAGTAATTAATACATGCTGTCACTTTTTGCCAACATATTTTTGGTGTTAGGTCTCTAACCAGCCCATAAGGAAGAATGACAAATTCGACATATATCAAAACATACCACCTACTCTTTCCATTCCATTTTTGCACTCTCTTTCTACCAAGTCATGGACAACAATTTATTTTCCAAAATGAGAAGAAAAAATGACATAAAAAACCTAATTATTTGCCTGCTTGCATGCATCTAGTATAAAGGGAAAAAAGCCCTCATGAAACTAGTTGGGGAAGCTTTACTCACAGCCTACCTCATCAAAATACTTGGAGCTCTCTTTTTCTGCTTCTTGCTTAGCTCGTAGCCATTCTTCCCTCAGTTTCTCTTGCTCTCGTTGGTATTTCTCCTGTTAGGTTAGATTAAAGTTAAACATGCAAATAAGACACATGATTTTAAAAATTTTCATTAAAATGTACAACTGGAATTTAATGTGCTTTTTAACAGACCAGAAAAAAAACCTAGAATATTAGGTTCTCCTAATATATTCCACTAGAATCCACTAGAATATTAGGTCTGCCACAAGTTAAATCCTGGCTCAAATACAATTCTAAGGAGTTCTGTAAATGATTTTTGAGAATCTAGGCTTATTACACACTAAGTCTCACAACAGCCAGCCTCATATCTGTGATAGTCCCTGTCCTCCAGTTTAGTTAGCATTTGAACAAAAAAACCCAGCTATCCAAGGTATTTCTGAAAAAACAGTGTGGTTGTATTTAACTTGGAATTAGGCACATTAATATGGTAAATAGAGATTGCTATGTGAAATAGTGAGCAATAATCCTCATTCTTTTGAAATGTTACCTAAACAAAAGTCAATTTCTGGCCCTGGAAATTTGTCTTATGACTAGTTTTGGTATTAAATCAATACACTGTCGTGAAGCATTGCTCAAAACACATGGCAAATGTTTTGGTGGTTTTGTCAGTCACCACTTTTATCTTGGGAAAAGCAAAATATTTAAGGATGTCAAAAATATTCCTTCTAAGATGCTGGAAATAATCAAAGACAGACTATGCTTCATTTTTTTGTTATTTGAGAGTTCATTACTAGGATCATGGGGAAGAGAAAGATCATTATTACTCTTATTATCTATTTATCACTTCAAGACTAAAAAAGGAGAAACAAAGAGAAGTCGTGACAGATGGCTGAGTCTGCTCTCAAGAAAGGGGAGCCAAGGTTTGCACTCTTTAAAGCCATCTCTTCAGGTATCAAATGGAACATCCAACCAATAACAGAGACTACAGATAATTTTAGGAAGGTACAGCTGCTGCTTTGTGGAGTTTGCAAGCAACAAGGAACAATGAAAGATGAAACATTCAAAAAGGCAACAGAGTTTCTGTGCTAGTACTTGGACATTAAGTTTTCTGTTGAATACAGCAAAAGAGGGCAGGTGCAGAGTAAATGATATTCACTGATGTCTCTCCTAGCCATCAGACTTCAGACAGCAGACTTGAATTGAATTTGCAGAGATGTGTCTTGCTCAATGTGGCTGAATGTACCTACACTTCATTAAGCTGAGCTTTTTGCAGAGACATATGCTTGGGTTTTTTGTGCTATCCTAAGACTACAAACAATGCCCCTTCCCTCTGCAACACTCCCCTCCAGCTCTAGCAACTGGTTATTAAGGTGGTTTTGCATTAGCAGGTTCAGTCTTCTGACTCACAGAGGTCCTGGGAACCAGCTTGATTCCAACTGATTAGCTGATTGCTAAATAACAGGATTCTAGCAGGCACCTACGCATGGTACTTGCTGCCTCCTCTTCAAATATGAATACAAGGCAGTGTCATTTACTGAAGGTAAAAATCAAGCTAGAGGCAATTTCCTTAAGGGGAAAAAAATACAATTCATATTTAAAGTGAACACCCCTTAGGTCTTCACTTATCCTTTAAATTGTGTTGTCATTAGGAACATACCAGCCCTGTGAAGACTGAGCACTTCTGGCTGTAGTGAATACATGCTGTGGGTTTGATTTCTGAAGCTCATTATTGTCCTCTTTTTTTCTGAATAACTCCTACTGTGGGCAACTGTGCAGGCCAGAAAATGCTCCTGCGAGCCTCACCAGGCCATCAGTAGGAAGAATTGCAGATGTTCCATGCTATTTTTCTTTCCTTGTTGCTACACACAAGGGATTGACAGCCCATGATTATGAAGATTAATTATTACCTGCAATAAACGGTCCTGCTCTTTTTGCCATTTTTCTTGTCGTTTTCGCTCTTCCTCTTGATCCCAAACCCGACGGCTAGGAGCGCTGATGGAGGGCACTGGGAGCTAATGCAGCATAGAAAGGAAAAACAATATTGTCCTCATTCCATGTAATCACCAGTCTACATTTTAAAACATATTTTTTTAAAAGCAAGAATCAGAAGCCATTACCAACTCTAGAGCTTTACAGTAACAAGGACATAAATTAGCCTTTTCTTCAAACAGACAGAAAGCAAGCATTCCTTGACAAAGAAAATCTTAGCCAGTACTCACAGGCTGAGTACTGGCTAAGATAACCTTTTAAAGCAGTGGAAAAAGCAATAGAAATTAGAGGTCTTCTTGAAAAGACTAGGATTGTACAACTAACTCGTAGTTTGCAAATAGTACTTACATCAGGCATTGCAGGCTCCGGGCCTCCTGGGAGATTTGGAAGGCAAAAAGGAGACATCATTAGACCTATACATAACTACTGCAAGACTTGTGTAACTGTGGCAAGTCAGAGCTTCAGACTAATTTTTGCTTCCTTAGTAAGACATGCTTGCATTTGCCCTACTGCACTTTCTCGAGGGCAGAATTTATTAGGTGCTTTCAACTAATGTGCACAGTTGTTTAAAAGCTTTGCATGCTTACAAGTGCCATCAGCAATTTCTTGAATTAGCAGCACATCTCCCACTGTAGCAATACAAAGGTTCTTTACTACACATCTCCTATTGTTATTGTGAAACCCAACTGTTCAGCATGACCAATACCCAGAACGCTGCACAAGGGTAGAGAAGCTGTTCATTTACTGGCACGAATTAAGAGCAACTGACATCCACTTCTCTATCACAAAACCATGTATTTCTGCTTTCCAGCTTTCCTTTTTCCTACTTCAGCAAGCACTTCACTTGAATTCAGTGAACTTGTCACCATTCACCACAAACCTTTTGCTATTTGAGGCTATCCCACTTGGCCTTAATCATCCTGTGCCATGATGATTATTGGAGAGAGATGTGTATTAATATATTATTAATATTAATATATTCAAAGATGAGAAAATGGGGAGAAACACAAATTTAAGTATGATCATTTCTTAAGCACCATCATTATTTTTGTTTGTTGACCTAGCTTTCCAAATTTAAAAAAAAGCATAAAAGAAAAAAGTTGCAACAGTTTTCTGAAGTATAATCACATTAAGTTGAAAAAATAGAAAATTTATGATACAGAAGACTCTAATGAGTCACAGCACCCATTCTAAATATTCAATATTTTGTCTTCACTATCAGATCTCAACAGCCACACTGAAAATCAGGTAATCAGCTTGATCTATTGCAATTGTGCCAGGAGATATTAAAGGGAAGGGAAATAGAAAACACCTATTTTTGCTCCCTTCCTCTCTCACCCCTGGAAGCTTATGCTGAACTCCACAGGAATCTTTCATGTAATTGCAAAGCTAAAGTGTAAAGAGTTCAAAACTAGCAAGCTGTACTGAACATATAGTCCAGAAATACAACCTTGTCCTCCACGTCAAGCACAAGTGAAATTCCTCAAATATTGTTACAAAAATAATTAAAATAAAAATCAAATTTCTGCCAGCCATAAAATAAAAATCAAACAACAACAACAAAACTCCAACATCAACAAAACAACCAACAACAAAATACCACTATATTGCAGATACAATATTGCAGATACAGCAGAAGCATTTAAAAGCAAACAGAACCACAAACACAGATATATGCTGTGGCACTTCACGTATCGCTTCTGGCAAAAACCAGAAATCATCACCACTAAAAGCAAAATCCTGGCCCCACTCAAATCATTGTCAAAACTCAAATGAAATTCCAGTGGGCCAGAATTTCACTCTTTCAGGCTACAGCAAAACAGCAAGGCATACGTAGCCCAAAGACAGCATAAGACATACAACATTAGTGGAAATATGTGAGCTGTGACATGCAAAATGCTGAAAAGCAACCTACAAAACCAAAATTGAGTGCTTCATTTATTGACTTTTTTTTAAAAAAAAGCTACCATATTAATTTCAAAATTTATATTGGTCTTCTTGGGATCTTGTGACATCACCACATGGTGGAAAGCCAGCAGATGCCTTTTTACACCAATTTACATGAAAGCACAGAGCTGCAACTCAAACTCAAATCCAGAGTTAAGTACTTCATCAACAGCTCTGAGATCTTCACTAAACCTCTGCTGGAATATTCACCATTATTCTTGTTTTGTAGGTAGTAGCAAACCTGAACAGAGAGTGCCATCCTTCTTACTTCTACTCAGTGGAAAAAAAAAGTATGAATGACACAGAAGAGATTTAAACAGCTATAGATATAAGAGAACACGCAAAGACCCATTACCACAAAGGTAGACCCATGAATTGTAAGAATAACCTGATGACCCTGGGAAAAGAAGGGAAATTAATTATGTTGCTTCACTGTAACTGCAGAAACAACACTGAAGAGGAGGAGCACCCAGCACCAGACTTGTTAGGGAAAGTGTGCAGCAGGAGCAATTTCATGGAAGTACATGAAATGTTAGCTCTTTGATTTACCTTGTTCAAAAAATTGTGACCGTCTTTTTAAGTTTTTCAAAGAAATAGGTTCAGATGCTATTTGAAAAATACAAAAAATATCAAGAAGTCAATGATGTGCCTTTTTTTTAAATGACTATAGCCACTGGATAAGAAACTTCTGTTAGACCTCCCATATACTGCAACATCATTTCAGAAAAACAAAAAGACCCTGAAACAAAAAGGAAAACCTTAGGAGGTTACATCACGTACTAATTAGGATTTCATTTTATAATGAAAACAACATCCAACTATGAAAACAGCACAAGAGTCAAACTTGGACTCAGATTGTCCCTGTCTAATTTAAGCATCCTTGACTGGGATGCCAAATCGGAGTGAGGAGCCTAATCACCATTCAAGGCCATGAGAAAACATCTCCAGAGGGCAAGTGATATCTTAGGGGAATTCTTCTATAGACAGTTCCTCCTTAAGGATTATTATTCCATTAGGAAGTAATACATACCTGGTTTCTCCCACTGCTCTCAAGTATGGCTATAACTGCTGATAGCATCATGTGCAATTATTATTCATACCAGAATCATCAGTATTGTTCTCCAGGAATAAAAGTAAACTAATAATAGTGAAAACAGCCACTACCCCCAAAATCTCACAACTGAAAGAGGCAGGCAAAAATATCAAAAAGCTGAGTGCTCTATGCTCTTCTTGCGCAGTCTCCACACAATGCAGTAGAAATTACCATAAATCGTGTTGCCTTCTCTTTCACCCCCACCACAACAAATTTACAACCACCAATGAAGAGACGGGGGGTTTGTTGCACGTTTGTTGTCAGTTCTCAAACTGCCTAGCACATCGTGGAAGCAAACTACACCCAGTTTGGATGCAAAAAGATCTCTGTGATATCTGTCTGTCTTTCAGTTCATTAAGGTCTCACTTCACCCACTGTACAATGCTTGCAGCCATTACAGGTTTAGTGTCTGTGCTTGTCACAAACCACACAATTAGCAGATGAAAAGCAACAGTGGTTTACCTCTTTGTTCATTAGAGCCAAGATCTCCTTGCATTCCGTTTATCAACTTTGTTTCTGTATCCTGAAATAAATAAATAAATAAATAAATGTCTTAAGGCACATTAGATTTGTGGAAGTTTATCCAACTACACATCTTCCCTGACAGGAACTACATATCATGAAACACTTCATAATGTTTTTATAGAAAAGTACAAAACAATATAAAACATCCTCAGTTTATTTTATTATAAAGTAACTGCAGACATTTGAGGGAATCAATAATCAGGTGTGAACCGCTGTAGAAATAGAAAACATTGGTTTGCAAGAAAATGCCAGAAGCCAAGATCTTCCTATTTCAGCTCCTTGGCAGGCAGGATTTTATTTACAAGTCATTTGAAAGCCCATATTCTCCTGTTCTTTGGGGCTGCAACTTCCATTTAGGGTAATAATGCAGGTCAAAGCCTTCTCTAGAGAATAAACACTCTATATATTTTAGTCAAAAAATAGTCTGCATATGTTTTAGTATTTATCATTCACCAGTTCACTCATGAATAGACAGTAGCAAGGCTTTAAAACATCTTATTTACCTTAATACATACATAGCTACATCTCCATATTTCAGACACAGGGTCCTACACTTGTATTGCTTAAGGAACATCAGATTTACAAGTTCTTTTCTCCATCCTCCCACTATCAAGACATTGCATTTTTTCTTCCTCCCCCCAGATCCCATGAACCTTCAAAAACATACTCACTGAACTTTGAAGGCTGCTGGAGAAATCTCTTTTTGTGGATATGGTGGAAACATTTGAAACTTTTTCTCCCGAAGTTGCATCAATCCATTTATTTTCAGATGTACCTATAATGTTGGTAGCCATACTGGTGAGATTGAGGATTTTATGCCTTACATGTGGCAGGGAAGGCAGGTCTTTGCCCCAATCTTTTTGGTATGTGGAGGATCAAGAAATTAATACAGACAGTAATGTCAAAGAACAGAACAAAAGCTAGTGAAAACACATTAAAATAACACAAAAACACACATAACAGGAGACACACAAATCAGGTGGAATTTGTGAAGACAGGAAAAAGGGCATTTATAGCAGACCGCCTTCCCCAAAAATGCAAGTGTTAGTCATAAGCCAGGTAAAAGTTTGCCAGATGTTTTGCTGACATGCGCTACAGCAGCTGGACACTAAAGAGCAGTTAGTATTCATTGGAAACTGTTTCATTAGTGTTAGTAGGGATTGAGGAAATTCTTCCAACTTTACTCACTCGAGCTACAATGAGACTCATACACTACCCAGGGAAAGGTCATTTTCATGTCCATGCTGATCAGGAAGGACAGAGACGGGGGAGAAAAGGCAGTCTAAACTAAACCAGCAAACCAATGAGGCAAAGACAAATGATGCTCTTCTCACAAACTCCATCATTTCTACCTGCCCTACCCTTACTATTGAAAATTTTGTTCAATTAGTCCTTTGCCAGTAATCTCATTCTTCAGTTGTATTAGGTCCTATAAAGTGAGTTGTTTCTTGTCGCTTCATAACCCCACTGTTTTTTCCCCAGTTTGCTGGCAACTTATTCTACCTAGCTTCCCACTAAAACAATGTTTTGTATTTATACTGTGAAAGAAGTCAGTGGTCACACTCCCAACTCTGCAAAACTTCTCCTAAAACTTTGAAATGGTTTCCTGATTAAACCCATGGCAAGTACAAGGCTGTCAGCCAGGATGGAAACCCTCACTACCCAGAATGGGCAGTACCCTTCTGGAGAGATTGCAGCACCACAGTATTTGGGTCAATAGCCAGAATCATAGCACACAGGTGCTACATCACCCACAAGCTCATACTTCATTTGAAATGCTCCCTGAAGAAAGGAACACAAGATCCTCCTTCGCTGAAGAAAGGGACCTGGAGATTGAGAGAGAGGGCCTTTAAAAATTACAAACCTCTAGAGACCAGACCCTCGTCATTCTTGTGATATAGCAGGAAAGAAAATATTAGATTCCCTTTTGTGGTGGCTGCACACCTTTTTACCTGTCCATCTTCTCAGAAACAGGCCAGAGCACAAGAGTGAGGTCAGTAGTTCAATGTTTTGCAGATTTGCTTGTCAAGACATTTCTAATGCACAAGCAGTTAAAAAGCCAAGTTGTGTTAAAATGCAACAGACACGCTGGCAAACTACTTAGCTTGGATACGTATTACTTCTGTAAGGGTAATAAGGACTCTCAGCTGTCAGGTACAGCAGAGACAAGGCTTATTTGCCTTACAGAGCATACAGTATCTGCCTGACAAAACAACTCACCATTCTTTCCATATCGTCTGACATCCATGACCAGGTTTCCAGTTTCTAGTGCTCTGCTGATGGCCTCTTCCCACTGACTGTAGTCCATATGTGAAACCTTTGTGCCATTGACAGCAATGATCTCATCATCTATGTGCAGTTGACAAAGTGCTGCAGGGCTGCCTGCAGGAAACAGAAGAAAAATGTAATTATGTCTCCATTCATATTTTTGCTTTTTATCACAGCTGTCACTGGAAGAGGGTAGAGTTATTCAAAGAAATGCTTAGTGGTGGATATTGAGAAACTCTGAGAGAAATTCACTACACTGTAAAATAAACTCAGTAACCTTAGTATCAAAGTAGCTTTTCAATTTAGAACTTACGGGAATAATAAAGAAATCAGTCTTCCAGACTTGTAAGTCTTCAGATTCTGGCTAGCTCATTTAATAAACTACCCCAGGGTTCAGTCTTCCCTTCACTAACCCAGCTTTATAAACTGTAATAATGAGAGAAAGGCAGCACCACAAAATCTGTATCCAACAATTAGCTGAAATTCAGCCAATGTCGGGGTAATCCTCTTATTTGTCAAAAAAAACCAGCCTGCACTTTGTTAATTCCAGTAGAAGCTGGCTTTCTCATATTCTCAATTTACATTTTCTGATCTCTGCTGACAAGAGCACACTGCTTTATTGCTTTGCTAGGATAGTTTGTAAGCTCTGAATTGATTGGTAATTGGACTCAAGATATTGCAGGGTACTGTCCCATTAGACTTCTCTGGATTATACTTATTTTATCTATTAAGAGCAAATTTTATGGCAGGTTGGACTTTGAATCTACTGATATTTTGCAAGACAGGCTGCACTTTATACTTTTTTCATCGCTACACATTGGCAGGCAATCTCACTAGACTAAGGACAGAGAACATAGAGAACCTGTTCATAAAATTTTTCTCTATTTAATTCAGAGAAACTCAGACTATCCAAGCAAGATTTTATGGATTCATATTAATGGTTTTTTCCATTAAGAATTATTCCCTTAGCAGAATAGAAAATAGAAAAGCCAAGTAAATATATATTTAAGGGTTGCACAATAAACCCACATGTCAATAAAGCAAGTTTGAATTACACAGTGGACGTATTTTCCAAAATAAGTAGTGAAATCCACACATCTTACTTAAAATGTACTAAGAACAATGCTCTATTACATTACTAGAAACAAATGTGGACAAGTATGACAGAAAAATTTAGATACCATATGCCTCATCCTGAGTGTCTTGTGACTGATTAGTAAAATGCTGCTATAAGTCTGGCTCATCTACTAAGGATTCAGATGGCTTCACACATGAGAAAGTTAAGAAATTAAGAAATGCTCTGCTTCCTAGTAGTGCACCAAATAATGATTCATCATAGTTCACAAAGAAGCTACACTAGCTACTTGGCTAGAAGAACATGGCTCCATATTATATTTTGCTGCATTATTCTTAAAATACGGACAAAAAATTTCCATTTACTGTTAAGAGTAAAATTTTCAAAACACACCAATTGCTTTTAAGCAGTATTGTAGAAGAAAAGGTAGGGTCTTCATCTGGAGGAAGAAACATGGATAATAGTTAAGCTGGGAAAAAACATGCATCTCTAGGAGTCTGATATTGCTTGACCAAACCTGGACTAAGCCTTATGCTCATGGTACAGGGAATGCTTCATGCTCCAGCAGAGTCAGAGCTCATAATTTCTGTCCTGACTTGTGATGGAATAAGCCCCCAGTAACCAAAGAAAGGCCGTGTTAATATTACTCAAATAATTTGGCAGGGATAAGACCCAGCTCAGAGGTGTTACAGTATACCTCAGCTCAGTTTTAGGAAAGAAAGGGAGTTAGGGATTCCACAGTTTTTCCTATACTATTACTAGAAAGGCATATCCAGACCATACCCCAACCACACAGAGTCAATGAATAGCAGCAGTCTCTAGATCACACATGTAGACCTAAATTAGCCAGAACAACTTACACTGCTCAATTTTTGGTGTGTAACTTTGCCAGCAGCTCTTCCTCCAGTCTCTGGACAAAAGGGCTTCTCAAGAGTAAAAACCAGGGTGCCTATAGAAGGCTTCTGCTCTGATTCACCTCCAGAGAAGGCCACAGAGACTGGCCAGAAATTCAGGTGCTGAAAGCTGTATGCTACAAGTTGTCTTTCTCTGCCCAGCTCCTCCAAGACTACAGGAATTAACAATAATTTCTTTATACTCCTATAGTGGATTTAGTTTTCATTATATAAAATATGTAGTGCTTTTATGTTTTTCATAGGTTTCTCTGAAGGTAAAAGACTTTTCTTTCTTACTAGTCCCCAGTGAAAACAAACCAAACCAAACTCTCATTTTCCATATGTACTTAGTTATCCCTAACCTATCCCTATCTGTTGTTATTACAATAGATAAACACTATCTCAATGATAGGAAAAAAAAAAAAACTTGAAGGATGTGGGTCAAATTTACTTTGTCCCTCATGACTGCAAGTGTTTGATCAGACATGCACTCCTATATCAACACAATCTCAAGAAAATTATTGCAAAGGGAAAGTGAAAGGGAAAGGACTGAAACAATAAAGATTACATGGCACTGGGGAAGTTGGCAGAACAATGTCTAGATCAACAACTTTAAGGCTGTCTGTTTGCCTAATTTTTAGTGTAAAGGTTAAAAACTCCTGTAAAAAATGAGCACTGTCTTTGTATTATATATGGTAAATGGGTCTAACTGAAATATGAGTTACAAGTTTAACTCTTACTTAGCTTTTTGAGAACACTTATAAGAAGTTAATTTTGTCTACCAAGTAGTTTTCTTAGCAGTTTTTAAAGGAGCAGCATATGTAGAATACAGAGACATTTATAAGTAGTAAAAAAGATAATGCTGAGTATCATCTCAAGAAAATCATACAGCTAGTTAAGAAGACAAGACAATCAGAGAAAGTATTCCTGGAAGCTTTTTCTGGGCTCAAGAAAGAGAAAAAGATGACTAGAACAGTTGGTTTGGATTTGCCAAGCCTAAAAGATAACCACGCTTGACCAACCTGGTTATCTTCAATAAAGAATTGACTAGATCTCTGTGGATGAGGGAAGAGAGGTGGATACAATCTGCCTTGTCTTTAATAAGATCATTGACATGGTTTTCCACAGTATCCTGGTATCAAAATTGGGATGGTATTGTCCACAGGGCAGAATGACCAGATGGGTGAAAAGCTGTCTGGGCTGTCAGGCTCGTGGGAAGTGGTTAAAGGCTCTTACTCAGCCTGTGGGCTGCTTACAAGTGGATCTCAACAGGGATGTATCCTGGGACCTACTCTGTCTAACGTGCTCAGCAGTTAAGCAGGAGAAGGAGATAAAACACACCCTCATCAAGCTTTCAAACCTTGTCACAGGGGAGAGGGTGGCCAGTACACTGGCAGGCAGGGCTGCTGTTGAGAGCGGGAATCTGACATTCAACAAGGCCAAATGCGGAGTCCTGAAAAGGAGCAAGCCCGCTGATGGTACAGGCTGGTTACTGATGGGCTGTAGAGCAAGGTTGGGGCAACCCCAGTAGTGGTAGGGCTGTATGAGCACTAGCATGACCAACAGATCAAGACAAGTGACCATTCCATTCACTCAGCACTTCTTATGCCACACTGACAATACTGAGTCCAGTTTTGGTGTTCCTCTGTAAGAGAAATATCAATAATCTGGGGCAAGTTAAATGGTAAGGTAATGAGATGGTCAGGGCTGGAGCAACTGACCCGTGAGAAAAGGCTGAGGGGTGTGGGCTTGTTCAGCCTGGAGAAGCAGGCTGCAGGAGAACTTAACAGGAGACCCCCCACCAGTACACATCAAGAGGTCACTGAGAAGGAAAAGCCTGCTCTTTATTGAAATTTATGGCAGGAAAACACAGAACAGTGGTTATAAACTGGGAGAAAGATCAGTCTGACTGGATATGTCGGGAAGATTTTCTCTGAGAGGATAATGCCCAGAGAGGCTGTGCAGTTTCCATCCTCAGAGGGTCTCAAACCCACATGGCTTGAAGTCCTAGGCCACTCGGCCTGAATTCCGTCTTGACATTTTTTTGAGTGGTGTTTTGCTCTAGGTATTTTTCCAAGATTTCTTCCAAACTGAATTATCCTATGACTTATCCTTAAAAATAGGAAATACAACATTCCCAAGTGCCTAGCTGAAAGCATGTATTACTCTTTCAATGGGTCATCCACCTCTTTCATCCTTCATTTCTTTAAAGGGAGCTACAGCTACTGAATAAGGATACAAAATGAGCCAAAATGAGTTGTTGGAAGAAAAAGTGTTGAACATAGGCTATAAATGAGAACACCAAGATACAATTCACTCTCAGTTGAATCTATCCTTTGTGCTCTTCCCTGTGAGAAGGGAAATAAAACATAACCAAGACTGTAGCCACAAGGCCTTCACCTTCTCCTTGGAGACAGAGCCCCCAAGGACTTCTGTGGACTTTTGTGAATGACCAAAAGCAACATTCACCACCCTCAGGATTTCTCCTTTCCAGCTGGCAGTGCAAATGGACAGATCCCTGCCTCCAAGGAAGGAAATTAAACCAGAAGCCTAGCAGCAGGGAAAGCAAAGGGAAAGTTATTCTTCAGGCAAAGTCAATATCAATGGTTGCAGAATCACAGAATGGATCGGGTTGGAAGGAACCACAGTGGTTCATCTGGTCCATGCTCCCTGCTCAAGCAGGGTTCTCCTAGAGGAAATCTAATTATGAAAAGAACCGAGATATAGTGAAGAAAGGCCTCTTCACTTCTTGAATTTGAAAAAGAAAAAATAAATTCAAGACTGCTCATAAAGTGTTGTTAAATGGTATTTTTCCTCTCTGGAAAGCATAATACAGGGCTAACTAAGTTAAAAGTTTCCAGTTATTTCTCCTTTCTCAGGATGATCTTGTGTTAGGTGGAAAGAAGGGCACAATTCAATATTCCTCAAGTATTACTGGCAATGGGAAAGACCATTGTTTAGAAAACAAGCATTATATGTGATTTGCTTGGGTTTTTGTTGCCTTTTTTTTTTAGAAAATCAAACTTGTTCTCTGTAGAAGGCTATAAAAGGTTAGAAATAAACTTTATATATGTGTCATCTCAAGACAAAAATGTTTGCTTTCTCTCAGTATTAAAACAACTGAAAAGAACTGCACTGGAAATCAATTTAGAAGTTGCAACTACTTAAAATATGAGTTGTCTCCAAAATTCAGCATGACTAAGAAAGGAGAAATTGAAAAAAGAGTATTAACTCCTAAGTTCCCTCTGCATGTGTTTACAAACCATGTGAATTGAAATCTTTTAAACTTAGCTGAAAGAAACAATCTGGATACTGGAAGTCTGTATGTGCCCATAAATACTGTTCTGTAAAAGCCTCCGTGAACAAATAATGAACATATATTCCTCAATCAGGAAAACGCATTTTCATATTTCTATATTCAACCTGTTTCAAGAGATGAGGATTCACAGAAATACATTAGCAAACTAAATACTGATTTTTCAGTTTTATACATGATGTTTTAAAACGTTTGCACCATTCTTAGCAGCAAATGCCTTAATTTAGAAGCCTCTGCAAACTAAACATAAGAAAAATTTTTGTATAGATACAAATTTACCTTCTTCAACTGTCTGTACGATGGCTCCTGAAGAACTCCAATTTGTTGTAAACCCAAAGCTGCGACTGTGGCCAGGTCTCTGGTTTATACTGATTCTCATTTCACTGTACTGTTCCTGAAAAATAAAACATGACACTACAGTATCTGGTATCACAGGAATCTAAATGAGGGAAAGTTTATCCTCTAAATAAGTGAGGCTGCTCACAGTGTGCACTTTAATCATCTATTATTAGCATCACAGACAAAGGAAACAGTATTGAAGTCAGTTAACTAACTCATTTGCTTTTTATTCAAACAGGTGTGTTTTCAGCTTACATTTATATTTTCTCTACACGTGTATGTCACTCTGCATTTCTATTAGTTTAAATGTTTTGTAACGCAATGCTAAAAAATTTAAGAACTTGGAGGAAATCAAACCCCTAAATGATTCTTCATGTAATGTCTTGTGAATTTGTGTCTCCTGAAAGAGCATCAGAGATGTGAAAAAGCTAGATAACAGTAATCAATCTTATTTTTTTTCTGGTACATCCTACCATGAGCATCATCAGTTTCCTTTAGGCTTAATGCTGCAACTAGGATTAATCGAGTGCACAACCATCTTTTTGATTTTGTGTGAAATACTACCAGCATCCTATGGATTTTGTAATGGAGATCTGAAATAATAAAATGAATCCCGAAACTGGCTGAATTCAGATCTTTGGCTTCAGTGGACTTCCAAGATGCTTTCAGAATCTGAATCAAAATCTAACATCACCATTTAAAACAACAAGAATGTCTGAATGGGAAAACATTTTGTAACACTTGCTTTCAATCCCACACTACATTATGAGCATGTGTTGCATAAATTAACATTTTAATTTGAATTCATTAAAAACAATTAAAATACCCAAATGAATGCTATGCACTTCTTTAGCATGACATTGACATCAACATAAAAGGGAAAAAAATTGACAGCTTTTTCTGTCAAACAATGTTAAAATAAACATATTCCAGCAAAATGTGCATGGAAGCGACATTGCATGTTTTCGCACGTGCTTTAAATGTACACCTACGTTTTAGTTACCTAGTGAACCAGCCTTCCTGAAGAGTGGGATTCATTTTCCCTAACTTAAAATATTTAAAAGTCTAGAAATCTATGCCAGTTCCTCCAAGCTCCTGTGTTGGTAAGATGCAACAGGCAGCTGCAGTGAGTGCTGCACAAGCAGATGCAGCCAGCCGGCATCTCAGGGAGGTGCAGCCAGAGGTGGCTTCAGCAGCACCTGAGCACTGGATACAGAAGAAAACAACATTGCACGGCATCGTCCCAAGGAACTGCCCCATGTCACAGGAATGTTCCTGGCAAAACACTGCCTGTTACAGCCCATGGGAGAAATTAAGTCTCTTCTTCACAACAGAGCCAATGGCTTGCAAACACTCCCATACAATCCCAGTCCTTAGGTGAGTCTACTAAAAGTGAATCTACTAAACAGAGTAGCACACTGGGCTAGAGAACACACAAACCTTTAGAGTTTGTTTTCCTGGAAATAACTACTGCTCTTAACTTTTTTTTTCCCCACCCCATCATGACTCTTCAAACATGTCTCTCTTGTCAGAGGAGTAATGTGACTTTATCATTTTTATAGGTCATCTCTAAAACAGTGCTCCCCAGGCCTGGTGTTATGGCCCTGATGACTAGTGAGCTTTATCAATCTCTCTGGCAATGATTTACAAACACATCAAATGCAACTTGCATTCTTTAACTTATAGCTTGTTAAGTTATAACACAATCAAGATTTTTTTTTAACTTTTAAAAAAATTTTTAAATACCCCCCCCATATTACTCACTTCTAGGAGGAGTTTATAATCTCATAATTAATGACAAGGGAAAAAATACACTGACCTAGTACACACTATTTGCATTTGCCTTGCTTAAAGAGATGCTAAGAATTCATATCTAATCTATCAATTTTCACTGATTAAAACAGAAATTCCTCTGCCTGTTTCTCCTACAACACAGAAAAAAAAGAGATCATGATACCTTTCTTTATACAACAATCACAATTTCAAAAAAATTATGATAAATGAATTACAATGGCCAAGAGGTATCAGGGGTATTAAACTGCAGTGTGTTTCTTTTTCACAAGTGATTAGGAAGAAGAATGTTTGGAAGTGAATGAATTCCTAAAAAGGTGGTATGGGAAGTGACTTCATAAATCAGCATCCAAGGTCTTACAAGGTCTTCACCCAAGAAATTGGCACAATTAAGTTTTACAGCAGAATCAGGAATGCAAATCTGACAAGGGTTATGAACTGCATCATCAGATAGTACAGAAAGGTATCAAAACTTAAAGCTATTGTTGGTGAAACATGCAATCAATTGGAGGAACCTGCACTTAAGACACACATTTCAAAAAGAACACTGAAAGACCCAACCCTTTTTCCAATAAGCACATGCACAAAGAGATGGTGTTTTACTTCAAAATTAATGTGAAAATTAATTATATTCAAGCAAATAGCTGGGAAAAAAAAAGAGGTCTCAAGCCACAGCAGATGGAAACAAGGATAGTATGATACTAATGTTTATGGCCAGCCTTTGAAAAGCTGATCTTTATTTTCCACCACCAGTTTAAAAGTGCAAATGAATGCTACAGCAGCTCAGATAATTCATCTGTCACACCTGATTGTATGCACAATGTGTTAATTTGGAGAATAACAAAAATTTTGAAATTTTGCAAGAATTAAATGATATGTAGAATAACTATTTTGAATTAGAATGATAAATAAAATTAAGAACGTGACAAAATGGGTAGGGAAAAATTCAGCAAAAGAGTAAATTTTTTTCCTCCAAATATTCTCTTTCTCTGAAATTAAATCAAAGGATATAGCAGGTCTCCGAGCTCTCCTCTTACTACCAGAAAAATAGTTGCAGTAGATGCACTTTTAGTTATTTTCTCTTTTATTCTGCTGTGGCATTCAGTCACACCAAGTAATCACATTATTTCCACACTTACCATGGGTTTTGAATCCTTAGGCTCTGTCGGACTCACAGTTTCTGCAGAAGATGCAAGTGAAAGAGAATCAGGAGGAATGCCATACTCTGCCTTAGGAATACTGCTTCCAGCATCTTGGTCTTGGGACTTTAAAGGTAATGCCAAACTAGGAGGAGGTGTTGAGTGAACACCTTTTTCCTCCTCTTCCTCCTCACCTCTGCTTCTGAATGCACCAGTGGAGAGAGGGTGTGCAGAGTCTGGTTGTGAAAAGGAAACGCTGGTGAACAAAGTTTGAGTTCTTTTAGCTTTTTCTACTTCTCCATTGTATTTCTGAGCATCATCCATCTAGGACAAAAATGACAGTTTGGTAAATACATACTTTTAAAAAAAGAAATCCTGAAATCATTCAGTGATCTTCATATTTAACAAAACCACCTTCCCCTATGAAGCAAATTCTGGTTCCTGCACCCATTGCTAACTACCTACTTAGAGAAACACATTTATTTCTCTTGAAATGCTTGCAGAACAAATAGTCCAGACTTCTTAAAATAAACTTGTTAAAGTCATCTGCTTAAAATTATTTGCATTTTTACCACTTTTTAAACTGAAACAAATAAGGATTTAGGAGAAAACTATGAAAATCATCATAGTAATGCGGCAGGGGGGAATAAATTTCATTGTTTTAGTGCTTTATAGGGTAGACAAATTTTAGGCTACCATAAAATTTCAATTTCAATAAAGTCAGCAGATCAGAGGAAACATCACCTGAAAAATTTATCTTTAACACTCCATTATGTTAACCTGATCTGGTGCCAGATAATTACCTCCAAGGATATTTTTTTTTTAATAAGGCACACTAACGAGACTTAATACAAGTAATAAAAGGACTATTTTACCAAACACAGTTACTAGCTTTAATTTCAGGAGTGTGTTCAAGCACAGAAACACAAGTAAACATCTAAGCCAGCTCTATTAACACAGCCTTCATCACACAGGAGAGACTTTTTTTAAAAAAACAAAACATTAAAATTACTGTTCCCCCACCTATTGAAGACCCCAAATTTACAAACTTCAGGAATGAAGCAGAATTTTACCGTGAACGACCGTGGAAGTGACGAGATTCCTCTTGAGTGGACACCAAAAGGTCTTGGTGTAACCACAGATGTTAACCTGGAGGTATCAGTTTTCTGGTAAGTTCTCGGGAGAGAAGCTGAAACCTGAGCTGACCCAGTTTGAGCATTCACTGAGTAGCGAGTGGACAAAAGAGCCGGGCTCTGCTCCCGCTCCTCGGCCAGGCTCTCCGGTGGCACAGCAGCTTCTCGAGCAGCCGAGCTCCCCGGCAGGCTCTCCTTGGGTGCCTGGGTGCCGTACACACTTCTGCTGTCCTTAGTGCTGTAGGAAGTATCTTCTTCCAAACGGTAATCTTTGGCTCCTGACCAATCTTTTGCTGCTGTGGAAGGTGCTTTTTCTTCACTGAACACATCATCATTCAGGGGATATGCCCAGTTGTGCTCCTGCTTCTGCTGCTCATAGGAGTCTTGATCCCTCTCCTCCCTATGGGAATAGAGCCTGTTAAAATACTGAAGTGACCCAACAAACAGGCAGGCCTAAAATCTTTGTCCTGGTCAGTGTTTAGGGCAGAGCATAAGCCAAATAATACATCTCCAGTAAATAAATAGCATTGTTTAAATACATTAGTATTTTAATACATTTTTAAATCTATCTTCTTTAGCCTCCTACCCAGTTCAGCACTCTCATAACAGTCAGGCATATTGCTATCACATTATCACGCTGCCACCACAACATAAGTCTTTGCCAAGAAAATGATATAGCTATTCAAATTACATGTCCTCAGAAATTCAGATTTTATTTAGGAAAGAATAGGAATAAGGTAGTCCCATAACACTGTCTGAACTGTACAACTCTGCTCAGTATTTCTGCTCTATGAAAATGCTATGCTGAATTGTAAATAAATAACTAAGATGGTGCACTGAAGTTCAGCTAATTTTTTTTTTTTGCCTTTCATTCCTCTGTCATAAAGGAACAACCACTACAAGGATAATCTTTAACTCATAATTTTAAGATTCTTATTGATACTGAATATTCAATATAATTAGCCTCCATATTTTTATTTAACTAATTTTTGTCCTCACAAACAAGTAAAAAGCCAAAGGAATCCAAAATATTTGACTTACTTCTTTTATGAATGCACGTCATGTGCGCATAATTTTAAGCTCAGTTATATGTACATTTTAAACAGGTAGATAGATAGATAGATAAGACTGTCACCATTAGAAATGGTACTGTGCAGTTTACACTTTTTACTCTTTGGAAAGTAAATACCAAGAGGAAAAATTAGGGATGAAGGAGAAAACAAGTAAAAGTTTACAGCTCTGTGACATACATTAAAATTCTAGTTGTAGTTCTCCACAGTGGCTAAAAGAATAGCAAATTCAGGTAAAAGGAAAAGAAATAGTTAACTTTATTCATGAATAAAAAAAGACAACTATCCAGTTCAATGCTGTTGTTTTAACTAATTTGAAGAGAATGCAAATATTGACTTCTCAGTACTTTTATTTATGGACAGCAGAGTAAAATACCATTTATAGAGAAACCTGTTTAACATTCTGTGCAAGCAGTGCACTAGAAAACCATATCCAGTCTTTCAATTGCCTAGATTTCTACATTTTATTTTGCAACTAAAATTGTCAAGATCTCTGCAGAATCAATTGCAACTTGCTGGTAAAAGCTGCTCAAGAATTCAAAGGCATAAAAATGCTCAGATTTATGTTCTTCAATATAATACTCCCATTAGGACCATTACCTCTCCTGCTGCATTTCTTTCAGTGACTTGGTACTCCTTCCAGACACCTCAGAGGCTCTCCTTTCAATTTCTTCTCTCTCTTCTTTTTTCTTTTGCAATTCTGAAGTGTAGCTCTTCCTACGACTCTTCCATTTTGCTAGATCCTATTAGAATAACATGAATGTATGCCATCAGATTTTCTCAAGACCTCATTGACTTACAGAGGCATCCCATTACATGCTATTTATTGCCTTGATTTTATTTGCATGTCTGCATCACAGCCACATTTTCATGTACCTTTCCCTTAAATAATAAACGGGGTGTCATGTTCCAGTTAGGGTTGCAGGCTCACTGCCTCCCTATGTTTACAATTGTAATTATTGGGCTATATGTCATTTTGCCCTTTTCCCCCCCTGCTTAACATTTTCAATTTTATTCTAAAATACTTCACACATAATTGAAAACTAATGGAAATGCCATCTGTATTTCTTTATTGAGGGCTTTAGAGTTTGGGATATCATTGTTTTTCCAAATCATTACTATGTAAGACTGATAAACTAGCTTGAACATAAATATGCCTGAAATTCTAAATTGAAAACGGGTATTTCTGTATTTTCTTCATTTCTGTAAAACTGCAATGTGAACTGACAATACTGTCCATGAAATACCAGAGCTGAGTTAAGGGAAGTACGGAATATTAGAACTGAGATGGCTGATATACATTAAACAAGCAACTGTGAACTTCTTGTTTGGTGCTTTGTTCTTAATTTCAGCTTCCTGTTGATACTCATTGTCAAGTAGAGATTTTAATAAATTGAAAGGTCTTCAGATACACTTTTGATGCTGTGCAAAGCTACCATACAGTTTACAAGCTGGATTTAAGACAGAATTATTAGGGGATAGGAGCCTCAAGAATTTGCACAAGGAAGTATTATTTCTTCCCCTTTCTCCCAGAGGATCAAATACTCAGACATTCCAAACATTTATCCAAAAAAAGTATTCAAAAATTTCAGATAACACAAGAAACTATGCCCTAACTTTTCTTAATGTCCACAGAATTAAAGCCTGAAGGCTTTATTACAATACATACAAGTCTTATCCTGAAACATTAATTAGAAAATTAGGACAATATTTAAAATAATTTCAGTTCTGCATTAAACAGGCATCCCCGAAAACTCGAGTAGTGGCATGAGATGAATTGTTTTAGAAGACAGCCCCATGAATTGCTGCACACACACCAAAGCTTGTTTACTAGGGACACTGAAGGCAGGTGACACCCAGCCCTTCAAGCAGGGCACGCAAGGAGAGGTGAAAAGGGGTCCTTACTTCTTGCCACTTTAGATCCTGTTCTTGCAACTGTTCTTTTATCTTTTGAAGCTCTTCATAACGGATTTTGCGCATTGTCTGCAGCTCCTCTGCACTGACATCATTCAAGGATTTACTCCTAGAAAGGGAAAAGAGTACTCAGCTTTATAACATCCCAGCGCTCCTTTCACATGAGTGAAACCTTCAGAGAGAGATATTTCTATTAGTACAACTGAACGCTCGTGAGTGTTATTTTGAATGGAGTAGGAAATACATGGGCAGCTGAATGAGCAAGAGTGGGACATGCTCTAGTGCCAGCACTCAAGACATTAGTTCGATATTTGAGCAAATAAAATCAGCTTAAGGGAATAAGCGGCTCTGTACATCTCCACACTGATCACCCACATTGAGCTCCTCATAGAACTCTGCTACTTCTGCTTAAACTTGTTATTCTCTTTACTGATCTTTCTTTGACCCGAAAGGCATCCCCTATCCCCAAATTCAGATTCGCATCCTCTGTCTTCTCTCCTGTAACAGCCCCAGTATCACCTTCTGGTCTTTCCTTCCTTAGGCTAATCATAAAATCAAATCAGTTGTCGGTGCATGTTTCCAAAAGAGTCACTCACTGCTAAATGCTTGGTTCATGGATGTCACAGGCCCCACTAGCCTGTGCTGGTCCTCCCCAAGCCTTGGAGATGCTTTCCATCCAAGCTGGGATGGCTAACAAAGCCATCTTCCTCCTGACTTCTTCAACATGGCTACAGTTTCCCCCAGGAACTCCGACTCGCTGGTTCCCTTTAACCTAAATTCCTGAAAGTTTGCCTTTCATGTTCCCTCCCACCACACGCTATTTTTCCTTTAGTCTTTCACACTACAGTGGTAAACATAACAGGACACTTAGTTTAGATATAGGACAAGACTCCTGATGAGATTTGACCACAAGCCTCTGAAACAGTAAGCAAAATGCCAGTGTTTCATCAGAAGGTTCAATGGTGTAATATAAAAAGGACAGCTAGGTTTCTATGTCTTGGGGTGGGGCGGGGTTTGTTGTTTCTTAGGATTCAAAAATACCTCTGGTTTTGTTTATCCAAAGTATGAGTGATAGAGGGATGTAAATATAAGTTTTAACAGGACTTGAAAATGTGGCACTTCTCTGATATGATGGATAAAACCAAAACATTCAGCAGACAGCCTTGCTCTAATCTGTTGCATTCCAAGAGATCTCTGAACTAACAAACCAGACTTTCACTTCCTCCCAAGAGGCCAAACTCACTTTCATTGGTAACATAAGACTTTGGCCTCTGGCCTCTAGAAATAAAGGCTTGGGCATTAACTTGTATCTGTTTACTTGTCTATTTTCTGAATGAGAAGAGTGCCAAATTCAGCAAAAACTGCCTGGTCGCTATTGCAGAAACTTTTTTCTTGTACAGTTCTTTCCCTCATTTTTTATGCTTAATTTTTATCACATGTAGAACTGTTTTGGGGTAACTAAACTCTACATAAGGGTTGTATCAAATTTGTTCCAGATGAGTTCAAGAAAACTTACATAACTACAGTTTCCACTTCTTTCTCTTGAGTTACTATACCTGCCTGCAACAAAACAGGAAAATCTAGACCTAAATAAAATACAACCTAAGTAGTATATTCACAGCATAGAACTGGATCTTAGTTTTAATTTCAGTCTAAACCGAAAAACCTAACCAGTGACTTGAGTCTTCAAAGTCTTCCTCTCCTAACACCTAACTTCTTCTGAAACATTTTGCACTTCTTCTGGAAGCATTTAGTCATTTACCAAGTTTGCCTCAGAATAAATAAATTTAAATTAAAATAAAATCATTAGAACACCATGCATTCCCAAATACTTAACATGCCATCACACAATGAGTGGAAAAAATATTTCTCTTCAAGTTGCAGTTCATCATAAACAACATCTAAATTCCCATGACACAAACCAGTAAGTTTGTATATTGAACATTCAGTAACCTGGAGGATATAAAATAACCCCAGACCATTCACCAATCCCATGATAAATACCACTGCTGATAACAACTTTCAGATTCTAGCTGTACAGCCTTCAAAATAAAATATTTGTTAATATTCCTTTACACTTCTGAATGTTTTAAAGCCTAATTTATGTACAGAACAACAAATTATTTGCTTCAGCAGGAATAAAATATTAGAGCTGATTTACAAAGTGCCTGATAACCGTAACTCGAATACACAAGACAGCAGAGAGAACTTCTACCCTACACATAGCTTTTACATTCATTACATAAATTGCAAAGAACAGAACAACAAAGCGTCATGCACAAGTTTTCAGCACAAGTTTTTAGCTACTGTGCATGCATAAAGATGAAAACAGGCCAAAAAAAGCGCATTATGATCTTTCAAGCTTTTATAAAACTTACCCTTGCTCATCAGAAAGCTTTTGAAACAGTCTGAGAAATCAGAAACCAAAAAAGAAAAGATTCAGTGTCTTGATATTGATAACAACATTAACACCATCAGCAGACCAGCACTCTCACTAAGTGATGGGGAAATTGAAAGCTTGGGAATCAGCCAGCATGGAATAGCACATCAGGAGTTGGACACCAGTCAAAAAACACACCAGGACTTGCATGATGTGCAAAGTTGGGCAGAACTGACAGAACAAGGCTGCCTGCAACTTTCCAACACTTCTCATTTAGCAATGCTGCACAAATAGAGCCTTGTATTAATTCTGCACCACTTATTCCAGTGCTGTTGAACAGCATGATGCTCAAAAGAGACTCATTTCAAGAGATTAAAATTAATGCCAACTTGAGTCCCAACAAGAAATGTGGCTTACAGAGTTTGTTTTCTTGTTATTTCAATTATTTTGGATACTAAATGAGAGTCACACTTGATGTGTGCAAGAATAAAAGACCCTATATAGTTTGTCATATTAATCCTTGAACACAACTAATCCAGGGAAATTCAAGATGATTTTTACTATTCTTGAATATGCGTATTTTATAATACATTCTATTCTATAGAATAAATTTTTAAAACATGCAGTATTTTCAAGCACATCAGAAGTATTTCTCAGTGAAGCTCAGACTTTGTTAACAGTATTAAGCTTAAAAATTAAATGCAGCAACATCAAAATATCAACTGGAACACAGAAGTGTCTTAGTCACAATGTAATGATGCACAGCTGGGAGAACTGCAACTTGCAATGCCGTATTTTCAGAGCTAAGGAAACATCTGAAACCCCACTCTCCCCTAGTAGATACAAAATTCGAAGGAGAGATAGGAAGTACTTAACAAACAGCATTCAGTCAGACAAGAGAAATTTTGAGGATACCTGGAAAGAATTAGAGGAAAGTATGAATCGAGACTGTATGAAAGTAGGGAGATAGTATTGGCAGAATGAAATATGCCACAGTGGAATTTAATATTACATAGACACACAGCTTGCATGCACCATGACCTCTGGGCAGGCAAAACACTTTTTTTTTCACCTCATCTAATCATTTCGGAACTGTGGCAGGACTGTTTACAAGCATTTTTAAACTTAGGTGCAAGCAAGAATATCAGAATGCCCATTTCCAGAATCTGTCTTTAAAGCATTCATGTGTTTCAGAAATGTTTTTACATATTATCTTGTAGAATAAAAGAAAATATTTCTAGCCTCTATAGTCTTTTGAATAATCACTGTTTCTGTTCAACCATGGAAAGAAACTTTTGCAGAACTTTGAGCCTGAAGGAATGAGAACACATTTTCTCCAAAGTGGCAACCTAAAACTAGAAAACTTCATAATTTTTTTTTTTTTTTTTTGGTTGAAAATAGGGTATTGCAGTCATGAGCTTCTATTCAAAGCAAATAAAAAGCTTGTTTGAGGACGACATGAACAAATAGCAGGTTGGCACTCTATGAATGGTTCAGCACAGGATGATGCTTTTCTGAATGGAAAGGGCTCAAGGACACTCAATCTGTGCAGGACACAACCTGACCTCTCCACCATCTGCCGTTTCTTGTGTCTAACTTTGCTGGCCTCCCTGATTGCTTCCCACTTCTTCCAGTCTTCTTCACTGCATGGACCTGGGATAAAATTTACTGGCTGGACATTGCTTCCCACTTTCCAAGATTCAATCTTGCGGGTCAGCATATCGTCCTTCTTATGCTGTAAAGATGGTGACAGCACTCTGCCATTGCTCTTCCTTTCCTCTGGGACTGCGTTTTTTTCAAGTAAACATAGAAATTTGGACCGGATCTCTTCTGGAAGACTCCATGGATCAGGAAACAGTGCTGGGTGATACTTGTCAGGAGCACCTGATAAAGGCACCTCTTTTTTTTGAGAGAGGATTTTACGAAAAATCATGTCATCCTTTTCCAAATCTGGAATCACAGTTTGGCCCTCTCTGGGCTGCAGAATTATCTCACCCTCTAGAGGAGGCTCCTGCTCAGAAAATTTCTTTAAATACCGGGGGTCTTGAAGAACAACTTGATTCACATGGAAAGCCCCAGTTTTCCGAACGAACAAATCATCATTTTCCAAATCTGGATATAGATATCCATTTTCCTCATCTCCTTGCTTGCATCCTGGTATAAAGGAAACATTCTTTCTACATGTTATGAGCCTAGGGCCAGAAGTAGGATCAATTCTGGTCTCCATTTCAGAAGACACGTAGTCAGTGTATTTTTGCAGGGCCTGAAGTAACGAAAACTGACTGAAGCATATAAAACAAAAGGAGGGAAGTAAAAATATCATTAACTAGCAAGAGACAAGCAGATCACAATGTATTGCAATATACATTTGGCTTAGACTTGCAGTATCCCAAGCAGAATGACGACACCACTTGGCATTCACCACCACTGACCGTAGCGCAGCACACACCAACCAACACAAAGGTGTCCCGGCATCCTAACCTGCTCAGGAACATCACACTTACATGCTCACACACAAAGCCAGTAACCCTATGCAGCATCTTACACTTTCACATTAATCTGTTGCAGAAGGTCAGCAACTTATGGCTACATTAAAAGAGAAAAAAAAACCCAAACCCAACAAACCAGCAAAATAGTAATAACCAAAAAAGCATGACATCACGGGACATGGTTTAATTTCATTTAAATGTTGCATATCCAGCCATTTCTTTTTGATGCAGCAAGAGAACAGCTCATGCAGCAGTATCAACCTGGGCCGATCAGAAGACTCCAAGATTTTTCCTTCTGCAATCTGTGACAATGAGCTTCCCATATATTCAGCAGTTGGTTTATAATTCTGATCCCTTCTGCAGCTACTGTTCCAGTCAAAACCTGGTCTTGGTTGATTAGCAGCAATGGTACAGCTTTGTTTGTAAGCAAATTCCTCATCCTCAGAATCTGATCTCTTTCTACTGTGCAGCAGCACAAAGAATAAGCAGGGGAGAAAGAAGAAAAAAAACATGAAGTGCACTCACTTCATGTAAAGTAAAGTGCACAGTGGCAACAGTGCAACAGTATAACAAAAATGATATTTCAATTATTTTAAAAAATAAATAAAAAATAAGAACGAATAAAATGTATCCCTCTGCTACACTGGCAATGAAAATGAAAAAAATTCAACGTCATAGAGTTACACCTTACTTAGGCTTTGCACACAGGAGAGAAACAGGCATGCATGAAAACGCACCTGAACCCTTGAATCTCTTTATACCAGGGTTTGAAAGAGGATTTCTTGATTTTTTTCCATAGCAATTCTTCTTCTGGAGTCCAAAACTTAGGAAGAAATTTGTCAAAAGCAACAACTGTATTTGGTGCTGAAGAACTTAGCTTGCGAAAATAGAGATCATCTTTTTCAATGTTTGGGATGCCTACTTCCTCCTCGTCCTCATCAAAATACCCAGAAAATTGTGAAGGATTGTTAACTCTTGGTTTGTTTTCCTCTTTAGTATCCAACTGTCTCTGCCTCCTCTGGTTACTGTTCAAAATATCCAACCAGTTAAGATATTTTACGAGCAACTTGACATAAGGAATGCAAAAACACATGCTTTTTGGCTCAGGAGCTCAGCCTTGTGAATGAAGCATATTAGTTCTCAATTTCATCACTGCAGCACCAGAAATAATAAGATATATTATAAAAAAATTAAAAAGAAGATAAATGGTTATATCAGCATCCTATCTCCTCCAACAAAAATACAAAGTTTGACAGAAAAAGCATATCAGATTATCAGCAGTGTTAAAATGCCGATTAGAAGACTAACTTTATGGAGTTATTTAATGGCTGCGATTTAGATAACACAATAGTTACTGGATCTCGGATTAGTATCTCTGACCTCAGTGGTTCAAGCATTGCAGCTAGTGGACCAGCTGGATAACTTTCTTGTGAGCAAGATTTAGGAGAGTCATTGCACAACATGAAATGATGTCCGGGTGCAGCAGAGCTTACAGGGCTCTTTCTGACTAGAAATCTACGATTTGCTAAGTCATCCAAAACAACGTCGGGCAGCCTTCTTTCATCTTCTGAATCAGAGCCACTGTCATACTCATAGATGATCTGGAGGGAAGCTGGATTTGTGAGCCCACACTCTGCTCTGCTATTTTGGCAGGAAGCTACAGGATTCGTTTCACGTCCACTGAGGTTGACCGAAACAGGAACAGAATGAAGACAGTGAAGTCACGAAGGTAATGGTGAAACTCAAGAACTGCCTGCTAATCGCATCTGTATGCATCAAGAAGCTGGACAACTGAAATTCATCACTGTATTTTGGAAGGCTTTAACAAGAAACTAAACCCGCAGGTCTATCTTTCGTGAACTTGCATTTAAGATCATTAAATACATCTGGAGTCTGGCCAGCTTCAAAACATTACTCAAACACCAAAAAGCACTGTAAAAAACCAAAACCAAACCACATAACCACACCAAAACGTCCCCCTTGATAGAACATGGGAAATCAAATACTTGACTTTGCATTGCAGCAAGAGCAGCTTTCTTTTAACTAATAAAGAAATCATTTATTTAAAAAATTCTAAATCAAAGCCCACTTTACTAAGACTGCACACCAGTACCTTGAAAATGTTCCATCTGACTCAGTGTAGACGGGACTTGCCCAGCTCCTCCTGTTGTCCTCGTTCTTCTCTGTCCTCTTCTTCCTTAAAGGTGCTGGCACGTATCCTGTCTGCTTGTTTTTGTTGGGTAAGAAGCGATTGAAGTCAGTGGTAGGTTTCGGTTCAATCACAGAAATCCTACGGTAAGACCTGTCATCTTTATGGGAGTCATGCATTTTGGAAGGCAGTTCCGAGTCTGTGTCACTGTCACAACCTTAGAAGAAAGTGGAAAAAAAGAGGAGACACTAACATTATTCTCCAGACATGAGCTTCTAGCTAAAACTTGGATCAAAGTCTTCTAAAATCAATTTAACTCTGCATTTGAGACGTTTCAGCTGCAAATCTGCTGACCTACTGACAGAACAGTAGGAGAGGTATTTTTAGAAGCCTGTGGTAAAGCTGTGATAAGATCCATTAAACTCAGTTTGGTTTGCATGGTCCTTCTGCATTTGTTCCATTCTTTCATTATCACTGCTCCCTGCAGGAAACAAAGTGCTGGCCTTCAGACTGAAGACAAAAAACAGCACGGGAATTTTTTAAACTAAATCATATTTGCCAGATAAATTTACTAACAAAGACAAGTCAGCAGCAAAAAATATAGCAACGTTCTCATCTCACCAGGTTAACATCCAGTAGAAGCCCAGGGTACATCACATATGTAAATGGCTAAAGGCTGCCTTGCTCAGATCAGCGATGCTCCATGGAGCCTCTGCCCAATGATTTTATGTTATTCATGTGAAACAAAATCCAAAACCACACAATTTTTGTGACTTTAGACTACAAGTTGGCATTGAACTTTAAATCCAGCAGAGAAACACAGGCTAGAATGCTGCTTTAAGGATCCAACATCACTGTCTTCTTGTTACCTTTATTTTCATGATAAACTACCAAAAGTAACAAATACTATTCACTATTTAACCTAAGAGGGGAAAAACCTTATTGGATATTCACAAATGAAGTGAAGAAAGAGATTTGACACAGCCCTCTAAGAACAAGGCAAGAGACTTTTGCAACTGGTGAATTTTAAGTGATCCCATCTAGACCTGATTTCTAGCAATTTCCCCTACAGAACTCTGGTAATATACCCACACATACACACACCCTAATGTGTCAGTGAAAGCAAGGGTTTCAGCAGCCCTTCCTAGGAAGATTTGTTGTGAGCAGTGCTTTATTTCTACCAACTGTTAGATGTCAATATTTGCTTAAGCAAAATGCAACTGCAGCAGTTGCAAAACTAGAGTTGACTTTCAAGCTGGTTTAAGTACTGGATATCCAAGTACTAGGCCCATACATTGTCTTCTCCCACACTCCTGAGACACAAGTCAACAAAAGATTTTAGAGAGGCAAACATACCTTCACTGCCACCTTTCAAGGTTATATCTGATGAAAAGCTTGTGCAGGATCTTGAACCAAGAGAGTCCAAGCTGTCAAAGGAATCGTCTCTTTTATGAGTAGCTGAAGATGAAAAGGGCTCTCCCCGGTCCACGTACCAAATATCACCGTACCCACTATCTCTGCCACTTCTGCTCGGCTGGCTGGACTCCTCAAGTGCCTACAAGAGTAAGTTTTGAAAGGTCTTTTTCAATAATTTAAGGTGTAAGTGCTACTCATGAGCATTTTGGGCTCACAAACAAACTTCAACAAAGACTACTGCAAACCCCTAAAAACAATATATACGACAGCTTGAACAGGAGATTTCAATAAAAGGTCTTAAATTTCTTTTATGTCAGCCAAAGGGGATTGAGATAGGGCTCTTCAAAATCCACCACATCAAGTACAGCATATGGATTCTTAAATTCACATAGGTAGCAGAAGAACCAATGAAGGATAAAAATCATTCCTTTCACGCGGAACTTGATAGCAAGCAAAACAAATAAACTAAGGGAAAAATGAAATCCCCAAAAGACTGTTTAGAATTGCTGCTGCATTACAAACTATAAACTTCATGCTATTCATTTAGTTGCCTTTTTTGGATTCCTTACCTTAGTCAATGCTTGCCCTAATAACTTCTCAAATGCTTTAAGATTGAGGTATGGCCCATTATAATTAGGGTCACTTTGAGCTTTTCTCCCAAGCCAGTATAATGTAATCAAAACCTAAAAACAAACAGAAAAAAAATAGAAACTGAATACAAACTTAATTACTTTCCTCTCATGCCATGTGCTAGTATAAAATAATCTCAGCATACTGTTAGAGATGCTTCCACAATGAACGTAAAATACTGCTCACAGTATTAGCTATGATTGCCACCAAAACCAATTAAAAGAGTGTCATGATGCATCTCATATCTCAAGTAAGCAGATATAAGTACTGTTTCAATTATTACAATGATATGGGGAAGTAAGCTGCACATAGAGATCACTGTACAACAGCATTAATTTGCATCAGATAAATCAGCAGTTGAAGAATAAGGTAAATATGATAGTACCATAAGCAGAAGCATTTAAAAATAATTGATCACCATTAGTGTACAACAGTCTTACATTTTTCAGTCTTCTGTTGGTTTCCTCTGGTCTGAAGCAGGGAGAAGAGTGAGAAAAAGAAAAGAAAACAATGTTTTAAAATTGCTGACTTAAAATTCAATTATTATTCAGGATGTAAAAAGTTTCAAGACCAATTAGCACTCAACATAAATTATGCAGCTACGACTGCTCCAAAAGAAATAAGAGGCATTTCACTTTAAATACAGAAATAACTCTGTACTATTTCACTTGTTACACATAAAGTGAGAAACTGGAAAATGTATTACAGTTTCTGTTTTGAGAGGTACACAGAAAGGCTCCAGGCTTTTTTAATTGGCTCTCATTTAGTTACCAACAAAATAGAAGTAGAAAACAAGCTGTTGACTTTGGTAAGTATAGTCTCTATTAGCTGAGGAGATCACAGAATTGTATAACGGTTTGGGTGGGAAGGAACCTTAAAGATCATCTCCTTCCAGCCCCTCTGCCATGGACAGGGACACCTTCCACTAGACCACGCTGCTCAAATCTCCATCCAGCCTGGCCTTGGAACACTTACAGAGATGGGGCATCCACCACTTCTCTACAGAATCCGTGCCATTGCCTCCCCACCCTCAGAGCAGAGAATTCCTTCCCAATAACCAGTCTAAACCCAGCCTCTCAGTTCAGTCACTCCCCCTTGGTTCTATCACTACATGTCCCTGTAAAAAGTTCCACTCAAGCTTTTAGCTTGAGGCCGTTTTAGCTGCTGGAAGGCTGCTACCAGGTCTTACTTGGGCCTTCTCTTTTCTAGCCTGAACAGCCTCAGATCTTCAATTGCATATGAAAGGAGATTCAACTGAAACTTTTTTCCTGATTGCATTGCTTTCTAAAGTATTTGCCTCAGAGAACACTTTAGCCAGAAGTAAACTTTTCAGACCAAAAAATGAGAAACTGAAACTGGGACATCTGGAGAGAGATGATGTAGGGCCGAGAGGATGGGTTTGGGTTCTTTTATATAAAAATATGTGTTTTCCAAAAAACACTAAATACATATGCAATCACCAACTTTAGGGAACCAGTCTGTAGCACACCTGGGAGGAGCACCAATGGACACTCATGGTGGTCCCGTTCTCCTCCTGCTCATTTTAAGAACAAGAAGTAGAAACTTTTCAGTTTTCTACACTGAGGCTCTGAAAGCTTCCTAGTCCCCAGACCTAGTCCTCAGGTGTAGTCAGGGCTGGACTGCAGACAGTGGTTGAACAAGAATACATTGCTGCCTGCAGTGCCAGCAGTTATGGAAGGGCAAATGGCTTAAATGCACCAAAACAACTTTTCACCTGCCCCAGACTTTGGTTTGGATCTGGTTTGGCTGCAAACTTCACAAACAGCACAGAGAAGGTGTTCAAACAGAAAAGCAGAGAGTTCACATACAGCAGCAGAAAAACCTATTCAGAGCTCCATAACATGACAGACCAACAGCGTATCAAGGTACCTATCCCTGTTTCTGTCTGTCTAGGAACACACTAGTTAAAGGTTACAGGAAAAAAAAAAGTAGAACTAATAGTAGTAAACTATTTAGGAAACAGTTACAAGTTAGTGTAATGAGGACAGGGCCTGGACAGCTTAAGTGTCACTCTTCACAGAAATGGAATAGTCAATGAGACGTGACAACTGTCAGGGACACGGACCGTCCCTCCTGCTCTTTCTTCCTATTTTGAGAGCACCGCTCCCACTCAGTGGCTGTAATTGCCTTGCCCATCCCCACACCATAAAGAAATCAGACTATCAGGAACACAAAGTCCTGAGATGGGTCTGACCTGCACAGTCCTTGCCTGCAGCTCCCTTAGTATCTCATGCCAGAGATGCTTCTTGCTTTGTAGCCAGTGACCTCTTTCCTACAGATAAGGAGGAACCCTTCTGCTTTAATATGAAATATTTACATTTTTTTGCTTGTTTTTTAACCCGTTCCAAAACAGACTGCTATTCATTATTCACTAGAGACCATTTTAGAAGAAAAAAAAATTTCCTCTTTTTTTCAGTAGGTTAATTTTTTTGCCAATGTCCATGTTGCAAAGCACGCCATAGCTGTGACCTAAGGTGCTATTAGACACAGGATGATTTCCCAAGCAGAGAATGGAAAACCGTTCTTATATCAACATTATGCTTCTCATACCTGGTGGAGAGAGTTTTAAAGGTTTTCATTCTTTACCCTCAATGCCTTTTGTTAGCGGAATTCCTGCTTTTGTTTGCAATTATAAATCAGGGGGCCCTTGCTAAGGATGCCTTAAACTTTGCTCCCCAACTTCAACAGCCTAATAAGGAGTGAGAAACTCTGCCCTTAGCTGGCAAGAGCATGTATCCAAAAGGCTGCCTGCCTTCACATAGACCAAAGCTACATGACTGAACAGAACTATGTACACTTACACTTTCCTTGTGTTCTCCAGGATAGTTTCAGTCAAACATTTTGCAACAGGAGCAATATTCAGTTGTCTCTATTTTCATTATATTTTCTTTACTGGAATAACCATAAATACACTAGGTCTGGGTATTTGGCCTAAAACCAACACAAAACTTAAGACAATCCGGTAAACAAGCCAGTTTACCTGCAAAAATGCAGGCAGGGAGGTATTTCATGGACTCAAATGACCCTGTTTCACTCCTGTTTACTCTGCTAACAACAGAAGCAAACAGACAAGTTGTTTAATCTTCATTCGTGAAGTTTCTTCACTTGCATTACTACTCTCCTTCACTGAACTGCATCTCCTTGTTTCTAAACCTTTTCCACAACTTGTCACAATAGACGTAGTCTGAGCAGAAGAGGAGGAGAAAACCAAGAGCAACCCTGCTCATCTAGAACACTGCTCCTCATTTTTATCTGCATGCAGTAATTATATGATGGTGCTTCATCAAGGAAAAGGATTGCTCTGAAAGATGAATGTACTGTCCTAGAATCTGTGTTAAATGATAGGTATATAATATTTTTTTGTCAAAAAAATCCTGACTAAAGAAGCAATGTTGTTACCTTACTGAAAGGCCTTCAAAGTAATTTTTGACCTACAAATTTCACAGCTACATCTTCTCTGAGGCACACAACTTGTAGAACATGTAGTTTGGATCTATTTGCTGACATTCTCCAAGTGAAATAAGAGCCTTTTCTATGTACAACCTGTCCAAGCTCATCTGTGTTTAGTTGCACATCCCATTGCCCAATTCCCTTCCAGGACACTCTGTTTAAAATATCTATTGGTCAGAAGCGTGATACAAACTGAAGAGCTTTTAGGAGAAATGACTTTTTCCTGTGAGTATCACAACAGGAAATAAACAAGGCTTTTAATTCAAATGTAGTAAATGAAAACACAAAATGGAATAACTTTGCTATGCAGAAGTTCTTAATGAAGTGTTATAAAAATGTAACTATTGTGCAATCTATGCAAATAATTCATCTGGGGTCTTGTGTATAACAATGAGTAACTGCTGTTCATCAGAGGAAACAAGATAGAAGCACCAGCCTCAAGCATAGCAAATTCTTTGCTGCTGGAAGTGGAGGCATGACCCTACAACTTTTCTGACAAACTGTTACCTAACAGCAAGCTCCTGCTCTCCCCTCCACTCCTCTTTGCAATCTTGGCTCTAAATACACAGGGCTCAAACACTCAGTTTCTCACACTGTATTTGATTAAGCCATTTAGAAGATGGAGTACAACAACTTCAGCAATGTAGCTTTTAAGCTTTTTAAACACTCCTGGACACTTATAACCTTATTTTGAACATAAGTCTACAGCACTGAAGTGCATACACAACTGCTTGTAGAGACATTTCTCATACAACAACTGGTTTAGGAAATGAAGGGGTAGCTCATTGGCTAAAATATTTTCATCAATGCAAATTAATGCCAACCCTACATTTGGTTACTGTGAAAAAGGTCTGTTTTTTCCTGTTTTCATCCAAAGTTTTCACAGAGCCCAGTTGATGCCAACCATATTCTTAACGAAAATACTTGGTGTAACCCAATTTCTTGTTGGAATAGGTGAATATCTTTATACAGAAAGTTTTAGGTGGGCTGCTGCTTTGCTCAGGAGGGCACAGCCAATGCTGCTTCTTAAAACTAATCTGCTGAAAGAATTCAGTTCCTCACCACATGACAATGCAACACTACTTACTAAATCACTGTGTGTATTTTTAAACATTAACTTTTCTGTCTTCCCAGAAGTTTTTTATACCTCCTTTGTTAATAGTAAAACTTTTAAAAGACGTGTGAACTAAGCAAAGAAAGCTAAATAGAGTAGTTAAGATCTTGTAGGAAGAATTTTATTATATTTCATCTGCTCCTGCCACAAGTCTCAGCATTTAAGCCTTCATTCTGAACCTTAAGAGAAAACCAACACTAATCTACCCATCCTGACCTCAATACCAAACTCCCCCTAACAAAGAGGTCTCAAAACTGTAAAAGTAGAATCCTAATCGACAAACCTATGAACCTGAATTGTTGGCAGAGGTATTAATAAAAGTTTACATACAACCTTCAGATTAGCCACCCTGGAAAAGATCTCCCAAACACCACATGAAAGTCGAAAGGCCACACAATAACAACATGTGGGGGATATTATAATAGTAATTGTGCAGCACAACTGCATAAATCTGAGTTGAACACTGATTAAAAAAGATGTGAAATAACCACCTGTGGAGAAATAATACCTTGTGTGTAAATCATCTCATCTATGTCAATCCTTGAGCAAACAGAAAAAAAGATGAATGGGACAGGAATAGTTCTCACTTGTTGGTGCGTGATTTGCTTAGAGATGAAATACCTGTGTTACATTTGAACACAACACACACTGACAAACATCACTTACTCCCCATCAGCACAGACTGACAAATGTTTCTCTGACAAAGACCACTCTACAAGAATGAAGCAAAGTGACATGGCAGATCAGCACGCTGAGCCACAGCTCAAGGAATTTATTCTCAGCTCCACTGTTTGCTCAAGGTTAAACAGCAGAATTAGTCACCCAGGCCCTGGCCTGACAACACAAAGGCTTTGGCAACAGTTCTAGCTTAAGGATTTCCTGGTCCCCCTCTCCCTTCCAGCCACTCCTCTTTGCTGCCCCCATGGTTATGCCAACACAACCCTGAATCACACTGCGGAGCCATGCTGCCAGAGGGCTACACCTGTTTCTGTGGGTTTTTCCTAATATACATTTCCAACCCCCAAATCAGCTTGCTGGTCTGTTTTAGACCATGCTCATACAAGCAATTGCACCAGCACTGTGGCAGAGACAACATGTGGCTGCAAGGGAGTGGGCAGGGGGTTTGGTGGGGGAGGACTCTGCTCCAGACACCAGTACCACAAGAGCCCCTCTGTGATGACCCCAAGACAGAGGTGCTCTCTGTTTCCTATTTTTAAGAAGTGAGGAAATGTTGCTGGGATTATTTTAATGAATTTTGGGGCATTTAAAAATTTAAAAACAAAAATAGTAGACAATCATACACCTTAGAGGAACTAGCAGGCCACAGTACTTTTAAGAAATCATGAACTAGACTTTAACTAATTATAAAATATATCCACTGACACTTATAGACACCTCTCCGGTGCCTCCATACAAAACAGCAGAGCCTTTTAAGAATTTATTTTAAGAATTTATTTAGATTTATTTTTCACTTATTTCAAAACTTTTAAACAAGAAACTCAGTAGCTTGGATTTTATTTTTCTGACACATGATATGGTTTTGTTTCCCCACATCCCAATATGTATTAAATTCCAGCAACAAGCAACTCATGATGTCAAAGCTACTTTAGCACTTCACTTTATCATTTTCCAGGAAGAACAATGTGGAGTTCAAGACCAAGTTCAAGATACCAGAAGTCTGAGCAAAATTCTGGAAGACTATTTTACAATATCCCATTCAGAGAAGGGTCTGTTCCTTATACAGAAACATATTTAAATATTATCAATTAACAATTAAAAAAAAAACACAAACAAAACCAACAAACAAAGAAGCAAGTTTGAACAGAGATTCCTCCTACTCAAAATGAGGGTTAGCTGCCAAGAATACATGTGGTCCTGTCCAAAAAGATAAGACCAGTGTGAACCCATTTACGGGGAGAAAGAAGCAACAGAGACACTCCCACTGATAGAAAGGAATGTGCCAGTGACAAATGCTCCCTGCCCAGTGCCAAACCCATCCCTTGGTGATGAATACCTCAGAACCCAACAGCTGCCAACCCTGTTTTCTGTCCGTTCCTCTGAACTACAGATCTCACAAACACAGGACTTGAAGAGATTGCTGTTTAAAAGGAAGTATTGGTGCTCTCCCTTTGAGCTTCCGTCCATCAAAGCAGCAGTCACACCTCCAAGACGCCCTCTGAAGAGCCCTTGGAAGAGCCATACCCTGGCCTGGGAGCTGGAGCAGATCAGCAGACTGCAGAAAAGCCCACTCCCCAGGTCCTTGCCGAGCTCCAGGCTCACCAGCCCTACACTGACCAGCTTCACTTACGATTCTGAGGAAGATGTCGGAGGATTTGAAGGGCACCTGCCACCCCGCCGCGTATTGCTGCGCAGGAGATGAACACTGCCTGTCCAACTAGCAGCGGGCTCGTGCTAAATTTCAACCTCTTTGGCCACCTACTCAGCTGCTATTAATATTGCTGTTATCGGATTTCACTGAATTCCCACGTGCTGCTGAGAATAGAAAGGCTCCAGTGGAAGATGTGGTTGCTGCATGGGTACAGAAACATGAGGACATTCCTCCAGCACTTGGATTCTTAACAAACTGATATTCAACCCTGAGAGCCACAGTTCACTGCTGAGAATGCTGGGAATAAACCAGCCAGGCTAAGGCTGCAGAGTTAGAGAACAGCTTTTGGAAACACACCTTTCTATTTGACTATAAAAAGCACATACGTTTTCCATAGCAACACATCCACTGGACCCAATGCCACTCACATCACAACAGGGCAGAGAGTCAGGTATAAGGTGACAGCAGAAAATTTCTCTGTGCCCCTGCAGGACCCCTGGCTGAGCTCCAGGGGGCCTGATGAATGAGCAGCCTGTCTCCAGCCAGCACCCCCACCTACGAACACTGAGGGCTGGAGGAGAGATGCTCAAGAATGGAAAAGCAGAGAGGGAGCAGAGGCAGCCAACACCCTCCCTGGGAACACATCACTATCCAAGGCTTCAGAGCCTGTCTTCTCACACTGCCTCTTGAACATGGTGCTTCCTTGCTGATCTCACCCATTATGCCTCCACACCATTCTGAAATCCCTTATCAAAACAAAAACAGGCACTTCTAGAAAAGTGCATCAGCCCTGGCAAGTCACCAGACGATAACATTATCCATTTCCTCATGTTCTTTTCCGACCCCTCCCTGGGTGGTCCATCTCTGCCAGCTTCCTTATGTTCCAGTCTAATCTAGAGGTTCTCCCAAAGAGAAAACTAGTATCCTGTAGGGAAGAAGGCACGCCTGTCAAATAAAAAATAAAAATAAACGCCCAAGAAGAACAAGCAGAAGAGCCTCGATGATAACCTGAGAACTCTTTGGCTCTTGTCTGAGGGGTGAGCAGGGCAAGTGGTATGGAGCACTCACTGCAAGTTGTTGCTGCAACAAAAAAGAGGCTGATAGGATCCTGCATCTTCCTGTTCAGATATTAGACTCTATTAAAGAAAGCTGAAGTTGTCCTGGATGATCTCTGAGGTCTTTTCCAAAATAAATGGTTCTAAAATTTATATTAATTCATGTAGATTTGTTGATTGCTCCCTTTTTGTGTCTTTTTATTACTCCATTCCTAACCCCCTCTAAAAACTCATCAGCTTCACTAATTACAGGCAATTAAACTATATATCTCTTATACTGCTTTGTTTGCTTGGTTTTTCCAGGACAAAACTAGAATGCTTCCCCAAGGTGTATTGGGTACTTTCAATTCCAGATCTAGACTAGCACCCACACAAAAATAAACAGCAGGCATTTTATTTCTGAAATCTACTCACATGTGTTGCATGCCATACACTTTGCCCAAGAAGCATGAGAACATCCACTGACTTTTATGAGAGAAGATGGGCCCTCTGCACAAAATATTAGAAGCTGTGCAGCTGACTCTCAGCTCACACAGAGTGTAAAGAGCTCTCAAATCACTTTGTTTATGCTTAAGACGACTTTTTAATTTCAGAGGTGAAATTAATTCCTTCTCAAGAAAAACAAGCACTTCAATACACACAGTATTTTAGATAAATTGATAGATAGGTATAATATCAGCACTGACACATGCTATAGGTTTTTATATCTTCCCAAGTTTTGGTATTTAAAATTTGGAGCATATGATTCTGCTGAATCTCTCCTTTTATCTCACTGCTGCCTTTTTTATTTTTTAAAAACCTCTACATATTTTAGTTGACCTTTGCACAAGGATTACGTTAAATGTTAACCCCCCCTTCTACCTTTTTCCTTCCTTGTACCTCAAGAATCAACACACTTGAGCTCATCCTGTTCATCATCAGGATCATATCTACATTAACTTCTCTTGCATTTAGTTTTAAAGATCCTTGACCTTCATTCCCACACACAAATATAGACCATATTGTATAAATTTTGTAGATTAGTTTGAAGAGAAGTCAAGATAGGAAACATACAATTTTGCTAACAATCTTTCCAAAACAAATAGTTGGTATATCTGGGGAGTCATTGAAAAATAAGTATCAAAATAGACAACTAAGTGCAATCATGTAAGTTTTTAGAAATATATTCAAAATCACAAAAACCTGCATCTGCTAGCTTGCTCAAAAATAGTTCAAGAGCATTATGAAAAAAAATATATATATGAAGTCTATTATTTGCTTCAGCTAAGCTGCAGCAACCATGGCAACTCACAGCATTTTTTTTAAGACATGACCAAAACTCATTTTCTCTACTGCCTGATGCCTCTTTGCCATTATTAAGTATTTCCAAAACCATTGTCTTTTTTACTCCCAACTCTCACACCTAACTGGAACATTCCAACATTCCCTCTTTCCACACAGAGATACCAGAGGTAATTTTATAGAATAGCACTCAATACTGACTCCATTAATTCTCACCAAGCCTTGATGAGACACATCTGCACCAACTCCAGGTATGGATAAAAAAGTTATTGCAAGGGAAGTTAGGGTAAAAAATTTTCCATCTACCAACTACTCCTAGCAACTGCCTATGTGCACACTCTTATACTCAACCCTCAGGATTAACACAATTGTTCAATTTGGATAAAGCATTCAGAGGTGGTCCCTTGGGAAGAGCCAGGATTTGGCAGGTTATACAACATTGCTTACTCAGAGAGAGGTATTTTTATAGCCTCTATGTACAGAGAGGAGGAAAAAACCACCCCAACAACCTCTTTTGTTCCATCTCCTCCCTCGCTCCATGCCCAGGGAAAGATCCAGTAAATGTAATCCTTTGTTATCCTTCTGACAAGCAAACAGGCGGTGATGCATAAATGCCTTGTGTATAAGCAAAACTGTTTAGCACAACTTACAACACCAAAAGCAAGGTTTGCTCAGTTCCTCAGGGTACGCAGAAAAAGAAGAAAAAAAAAAATCGGAACCCAAGTCTCTGCTGCATAATATATATCAGATAGTTGGCAATGAACACATCCTCTGAAGAAGAAACAAAAGATGACTGACAGTAACTTGTACTGGGTATTGCTACGTTCACACTTGTGCTAACATCCAGTTTCACAAGTCCAAAGAGACATCTGCTCGGCTGCTGTTGTTATAACACATACTCAGAGAACAATTCAGCACAGAGGTGACTCAGAGTTACCAGCAGAAGCTACAGATGCCCTATTTTTGGCCCATAAAAGTAATCCAGGATTCAGTCCACATCAGTCATCATCTCCTCAGGACAGCCAAGACCCATAGATGCCAGGCATATGCATGAGAGATAGTTATATCTTCTGGAGAAGAGGCAGACCCCCTGAATTTTGGGGATACATGGAATTTACAGCATCTGGGAGTCGCTTCACAGGTTTCCAATGGCTCATTTTGTACTCTAGAGCAATTCCAATGTAGTGGTGGCCAAACTGTTGTACAGGAGGACAGAGAATAGGAGCAGTGTATATGCCAGACCCTCTTTCAATTCTAAACTTTAGTTATATTATTAAAGAACAAATGCTTTTTTTGTTTTGCAGTTTAAAGGCAGATTACTAAAAGCATGGCTTTTGTAGCTAGGGACTTTGAAAAAATTAGATTTAGAGATTTAGATTCTGGTAGAGGTGGACAGAACGAAGACAAAGAAATGGAGGTACAAGCTAGGAGCAGCTTAGTCCATGATAAAGATTTTGGAAACAAGTTAAAGCAAAACTGCATTTGTCCTTAAGTAAAAGTAAATCACTACAGCCTGACAGAATAATTTTGTATAGTCTCTACACTTGGACTAAAAGCTTTAAAGAACTACTGGGTTTTCTCAGTAATATTCTGGCAAAATATTTCATGAGCAAATAAGAAGCACTGAAAAAGATTATAATGCTTCCTTTTT
This sequence comes from Rhipidura dahli, assembly GCA_013399225.1. Taxonomy (NCBI): domain Eukaryota; kingdom Metazoa; phylum Chordata; class Aves; order Passeriformes; family Rhipiduridae; genus Rhipidura; species Rhipidura dahli. Next base: position 396,532 of record VXAC01002057.1, read on the forward strand.
GGAATTTTGCCGTATTTTCTCAGTGTTTCTCTGTGTTACCCTAGCAACACAGAGCACAACATCATCACTCATCTCACAGAGCACAGGAGTATGAAACAGACTGAACCTGACTTCTCCCTATTAAAGTCAGTTCTCTATTAACTTAAGGTGATCAAATACATCCAAAAGGAATTAGATACGCAGATACAACTGAACTTTATGACTTCCTATGCTTTCTTAATCTGCCTACATTTGTAAAGACATATTTAGAGCCAGGAAATAGCTTCTCAGTTAATGCTAAGTCAAATATTAATCTATGCAAGGTTAACAGAAAAAGAATACTGAAAGAGGATGTATTCCCTTCTCCCAGAAGACATGGTGTGAAGCAGCAGCACAATTTAAACCAAAAACAAGATACAAAAATCAAGTGGAATTCACCAAGTGTAGTACACTTAAGGAAAAATGTGCCCTTTTGTTTCAGGGAACAGACAAGATCTATGACAAGTATATATTATTTTCCACATTTATTGAAATTCTCACCTCCCATCCTCAGCTCCTGCAACATCCACAAGTAAGGGAGCTCCTTAAGGATTCAGCAATTCTGATTCAGGTTTCTTATGGCTTCATATTTATTTCTATAATATTTGAAATACCTAAATTCAATTTGTTGCTATCAATAATACTGGATAAATATTACCTTTTTTAATTAGCTTTTTTTGGGTGAAAAACTATTTTTCCACCCCAAAAGAAAGCAGTGCTTTAAGGCTACTTGGAGCAGCTAAGTCAGAGAGTATTTTTAAACATTTGCTCAAAACATTAAGGTCTTTTGGCCAGGTTTTTTGGCCAAGTTTTTAATGTTGGAAAAATGAATGCTTCTTTACTGTAAAGTGAGAGAATGGGTAAAGAGTCCAAATATTTGCCTTGCCAGAATGTTAGAAAACTTGTGTGGGAGGCAAAAAAAAGAGGGTTGGGGGGAGGAGAAAAGTTAAGCTAGTCTGACCATATACCTCTGAAGCTGGAGAGTTTACATTCATTCTGAGCATCCCAACTGAAACCAAATGTGCTGTTAGTCACACAGGAGTTTCTGTTGTAAAGTTAAAGGAGTCTGAGAATAAAAACTTGAAGAAAATTAATGATATGGGAAAACAATCCTAGCCAGGGAACTATAGATGATCTCACACCTCTCTTTCACCAGGACTCATGAAGTATGTAATTTGTATCACAAAACTGATGACTGAGAGGAAAAAAGGCTTAATACACCAATTAAGACATCACCAAAACTGTCCAACAAGCTATTACAACTTAGTCTGCTGGTAGGGAATGAGTGGAACAAAATGATCTGATTCTTCTCCAAGTGAGGCCATGGCAATATTCCCAACATCTTTAACGAGTGCATGAGTAAATGCTAAATTAGGAATCTTCCTTCCCATGAGAAAGAAGATACTACATGCATGAAGTCTTGGGAATTACAGTTAGCAATCTGCAGAATTTCACCAACTGCCCAGCCAGATGAAGCACTGGAGAAGTGGGCTCCTTAAAACACACATGGTGGTTGTAAGCTATCCTTCCCAGAAGTCAATCAAACCACAGAGCCAAAATAACACAAAAGCAACCCTCAGGCTCCTGACGGGGTTATTCTACAAATTCTTTTTCCAACAATCCTCACGATTTCTACAAGAAAAATAGGCACTCTTTTTCACCAAGGAAAGATTACCAAAACCTTGAGACTCTCATCTAGGAATCCACGGCTTTTGAAAACTAAGGGTGTCTCAAAACCCCTATGAATGACAATCATTCTTGCATTTCATCATTGCAAAGTTTATCAAACTAATGGTTAAACTGAAAAGTATGTCAATGGCACCAGTTTACTACAAACTGCAGCTTGCCATGGGACAGTAGGCATGATGCATTAGCAACTGCTACATCCACACCTGCTACCTTGGAATTGTCTACGGAAGTATCCCTTTTGATCTCAAGTTTTTGGCCCTATTTTATTCAGAAATCCCAAAAACAACAGTACTGACACTATATTCATAGTTTTACAATTCAGTGAAAAGCCAAGACTTTACCACCATCCTGCAATTAAGAATGATAATCCAGACAGGATGAAAAATTAAAAGGCAGCCCAATAAAATTAATGGGCTGTTTCTCCTCTTGATTAGACTTAATTCCACCTGAAACAAATTACAATTGCAGAAAAGTAATACAAAAAGTCATCTCAGCAGTCTCATAACCAAGGTGCATCTTGCAACAGTGAAATAGAATAATTACCAAGGTCTCCCCTCCTTCTTTTCACCTCCAGGCTAACAGAGCTAGAAGAAGAAATTAACTCATTGTGGTGGAGGAATACCCACATACCCAATGAGGATAGGATACATCAGTCTCTGCTGATGGCTTAGGAATAGGTTGCCAAATTGCAGCAAAACCCAGCTATTCCCTGGCAGGAAGGTAACCACTAGAAAGCACAGGAGAAAGGAGCAGGACGAGCATACCTTCACCCTTTGACCCACAGATAGCACACATGGATTATAAGCTTGAGCATTATCATCAAGTTTGGTTGTCAGATGGCAAACCATTGATCACATTACCCACACAACACTGGAAGTGTTTTGCAATAGGCTACCACTTTCTTACTGCAGGAAGTTAGACAGGTGGAAAAGGCCATGAAAACATAGCTGGAGTGCTCTTAATATATTATCCTTTCTCCATTCAGTGTAGATGCAGTTAGTGGTCCACCTAACCTGCTACAGTAATATATTTTAAAAAGAAATTTAATAGAAGACCCTGTTGTAGATTTTTTTTTAGCAAGTGAAGGTACAAAGTCTTCATCATCAAGGAAATGCATTTATGGCAGAGTAGGACAGTGCACAAGTTTCCTAAGATACTCAGAAAATAGCTTACACTGCAGTGTAAGTTATGCATCATCTTTAATGACAGAAACAAGTACTATCAAAAGCAGCTCCCAGTATAACAAACCAGCCATCTGTTGGATGCTAATGTATTGAGAGACGCTGATTCAGAACTGCTCCAATAGCCAGATATTCACTGCTCAAAGAGAAAGAAGATAAATATGAAGCCTTCTGCTACACTGCACTTAAAGTTCCTCCCTCAGAAAACAGCATACTGTATACATGTGAAATATGCACCCCAAGTTTTTTTCAGGTAGGAAAGAATCTGTGGAAGCTTCTGCTAGGAAAAAAAAATCAGAACTGTTGCATGAACTCCAGACAGAATGTCAAACATATAATTACTTGAAATATTATTAAAAATAGCATAGTTATTACTTAAAGCCCTGAAGGAAAAACCGTGACACAGGACAGGTACACAGGTGAATATATTTAAACTTTTTCTGCATAATAAAGTTACCAACAAAAACCATGCAATCCTTCAAAAAACAAAGCCACCAGGAAAAGCATAATAAAGTAAAAGCACAGAGATCTCATTCTTTGCAAAGAGGAAAAAATGAACTCTCATTTCATATGCTCTCCCAAATTTCTTCTCCTTTTAAGCAGTGACATTGAAATTGATGAACGCTGATAGCATAGAAATCAACAGATTGGATGCAAAGTAAACAGGACATTTAAAATACATAAATGCACATTTAAATTAATCTGTGCTGATTTTCAGTTTGTAAAATCTCATATGCACTCATTTTGAGTGTCATACCAATTCCCCTCAAAAATAAGTTCACTACCAGGCTTGTGATTACAGAGCAACTTACAGAAATAAAAATTGTTTTTAAATTCTGCTTCCTTCACTAAGGCTTTTAATTTTGTTAATTTTAGCTTGCATAGAGTATCCTGTGTTTCATGGGTAAAACCAAGGCCTGCCACAGTTCTTTCACAAGCTGAAGACTGGCCAGGGAGCACCACCAGTGGTAATACAGCTTTAGTCAAAACAAAAAGCAATTCCCTATGAAAAATTAGAATATAATTATCCAATGAACACAATATCACAGTATTTACTCTCTTAGGTAATTATTCATTTTATTGCAGGCACAAAGATTGGAGTCAACTGCAACTTGTTGTATTTAATGAGACAACTTTTTCTGCCCTCTCTCTTCTAAAACTCTTAAGTTGACCATCTACACCCAGTTTGTCTTATACTCTTCTCTTTGTTCCTGTTTCTTGCTGTGTTTACCATCACTTTAAAAAGACTCACACACTTTCAAATTCAGTCCATAGGCTACTCTCTCCCTTTACCACTAGGGAAAGTACAAGGTAATGTTTTCTAAGAATTACTCACTAATTATCTTTTTGTACATAAGGATTGGGACATTACACACTTTAATGGTATTACAAAAGTTAGTTGTACAGGTTTCCATGCATTTGCCTATTAAAGACTAACCTTTCATAACTGTCATCTGCCTTCTACTTCAAAGTGTGCCCTCTTTGAAGCTGACCCCGTGCTGCTGTTTGTTTTGCAAGTTGCCTGGCAGAGACATCTGAGTAATGGAGAATGAAAACAGTGGGAAAGCATCTTTACCAGGTATCCCAAATTAGCTGAAGAGTTATCAGAAGGCTATTCCAAATAACAGCAGAGATGGCACACAGACCACCTATAACCTAGAAGAAACTAGAAACCAAGCAGATGCTACCTCCTCTTCATTTACAGTAAAAGCAGATTATGGAGTTTTTTACCAGTAAAGCAAAAAAAAAAAAAA